>JBBPBX010021620.1:21797-42198 GCA_038048925.1 Garcialebias charrua | reverse complement strand
TGTGGGTTTTCTCCGGGTACTCCGGTTTCCTCCCACAAACCAAAAACATATGTTAGGCTGATTGGTAACTCTAAATTATCTCTAGGTGTGAGTGAGAGAATGAATGGTTGTTTATCTCGTTTGTCTCTATGTGTCCCTGTGTTGGACTTGGACCTTTCCAGGGTGTCCCCCACCTCTTGCACATTGACTGCTGGATATTGGCGTCACTGACCGCTGTGACCAGAAAAGGATGAAGCAGTTAAAGACAATGGATGGATAGATAGTTCATGAGCCAAATCCCAGTGGGTCAACAAGCAACAAGGAAGTGAATGTTTCCTAAACATTCTCACTTTCATTAACCAAAAGGCAGGTTGCTGTCGGTCTCCATTACTCGCAATGTAGCTCTGCTAGGAGAACGGAAAGAGAGCAGCTGGAGAAAAAGAATGAAAAGACTGCATGACCACTGTTTTTTTTTTTAAATATGGGAAGACATCCTGTGCTGCCTTTGCCTTAATGAGAGTTCAATTGGAATATGGAGCATTTCAGCCCAAATGCCAGGCTTTAAAAGCAGTCATAAAACTGTGTCATCTACCAGAGAGTTCCCTCCAGAGAGTAGCTACACCTCATTATATCAAACAATCTTCCATTTAGACCTATTCATGATCCAGGGAAGGACCTCACCTCTTCTCTACTTAGTGTGCAGGACTTTGGGGTTGCAGAGGTCTATCTTAAACTCCTCGTAAGTGGCGATGACATGAGTTTTAAACCAATTATAAGCTCTCTTAACAAAAACTGTCAAAAACAGTCATGGTTCTCTACTGCTTTTATGGGCACTCACAGGCTCTCTGCACATGAACTTTTTTTATATTTTGCCTGGTCACTGAGCTGACTCTGTGACTCCAGTACTCATGCAGTTACCCTTGGTTATTATCCTTGGCTGCTATTGCCTAGGTTGTCAGAGCTTTAGTCCCACTGCTAGGCAGGATGCCAGCTGCGAGTTGGAAAATTCTGCAGGGCTCACACACACACACACATACACACAAGGCACTGAACACTATCAGATGTACACACAGCCATACACTCATAAATATGGACATGCCCGAGTAGAGAAGTGGAGTGCCACTTTTGTGGGCACTAATGGAGATAATGTTGCACTATTAAAGGTCAGGTCAGGTGAGATTAAAATGGCCAGCCTGCACAGACAGGGTGACCTTTAGCGAGCTAGTTCTCGCAGTATGACTTCACTCCTGCTCCCCTGTACCATCCAAGCAGGCATGCCTTTTTTTTGCACAATTTACAAACTTGTACTTATTGGATATGCACTAATTTGAAATGGGATCTAAAAGCCCAGACTAAGACTTCAAAATGAGAGAGAGAGAGAGCCAGTAACAGAATATTTGCTATCTCTAGGAATAATCCAAGTCTTTTTCAAAGGAATTAATACTTGTGTGAACTGTTAAACAACTGCAGTTGCAAACAGAAAGTTTACAATGAGCAGTGAATGGACTGATTTTGAAAGACTAGTCAATGTGTCACAAACATACAGAGAAAGTTGTTCTGGTTCTGTGACGTGATGCCCTTTGGAATGATGAACATTTCACTATGTGTGTGCAAAGGTGAGTGTTTGCCTATACCATGGCTATTATTCTGCTGTGAATGAAGAAGATTGGCACTTTGATTCTTTGGCAGGTTTTGCTCCTTACAGATATGAAAGCTATGCGCTGCACCTACCTGCAGAAGAGTAATTAATATGTAACAACTTGAATATTCTGTCGAGAGCCTTTTTTGTTTGATGCACTGTGTCCACTTATTTTGTTTCTCCTTTCACAGCTTTCTCTTACTTTATCTCTCTGATGCCATCACCCAAAAAAATTTGTGTTCACAGATCCTTGTTACTGTTTCAAAGCTGACCCAGCAGCTGTGCGTGTCACTGGGTCAACTCAAGAACGTATGCAGCGTGCAGTAGGCCTGTAGTGTGATGGATTCTCTAATCCAGCAGCACTTACACTGCAAAATACAAAACATAATTTCCCATGCCAGAGATTAATGACTGCTCACTCCAAACAATAAAGCTGTCCTTAACCATTTCTGTTTTTTTGCAAATTGCTTCTGTCAACGACCTTTTAAATAACAAGAGGGGCGGATACACCGCACCCTCACTATCTGTCTGAGAGAAATACTCCAGGTCCTGCATATTGGTGGGGATTTTGATGGAAACAAGCCAAGTGCATTAACATATATCCTTTGTAGAGACACGATTATTACCACTTTGTTCTTTTATACCCACATTTAACCTTGGCTGAAATAGTGCTGTGTATGACTTATGAGCTGCAGGTCCCAGCCCCAAGTGCTGATGTTACCTTGTGTTAAAGATACATTTAAATACACTCTCAGGGTAGAGATGTATGCATAATGCCTCCTCATTAATTTACAGATGCTGCTTTTTTGTGAATAATTGTTGGCGTAATCACGACATCTGCAGCAAAGTGGTCTTAGAGGACTGAGATGAGGGCACTAAAAACCTTCCACAGAGGTGTTATATGGAATAATATTAATACAAATAAAAAAAAAATATAAAAAACTGATGAAAATTAGGCTTGGCCTTCCTTAAAGGATGCATATTGCCAGTTGCCCTTTGTACAAAAAAGTTTTAAACAAAGAAAATCTTGTATTGAAAAATCTTAAGAGTTGTAGTCATTATTATCAAACTGAAGAGAATATTTTGCACAATCTCACTCTTTCAAGCAAGATTTTGTGCAATTAGTGCACGCGTTGTGGTGCAACTGCAGAGCTGCTGCCTCTCAGCGAGCAGGTTACCCTGGTTCAAATCCCGGTCCAGGGGCCTTTTGGGTGGAGTTTGCATGTTCTCTCCATGCAAGTGTGGATTTTCTCCAGGTACTCTGGTTTCCTCCCACAGACCAAAAACATGCATGCTAGGCTGATTGGTAACTAAATTGTCCCTAGGTATGAGTGAGAGAGTGAATGGTTGTTTATCTCGTTTGTCTCTATGTGTCCCTGTGATGGACTTGCAACCTGTTCAGGGTGTACCCCACCTCTCCTACAGTGATGGCTGAACATGGGCACCATTGACCCCAGCGACCCAAAAAGGAAGAAGTGGGTAAAAGATAATGGATGGATGATTTCAAAATCTTACTTCTAACCTACAAAGATCTCAACAACCTAGCTCCATTTTATGTTTGAGATCTTGTTGTTCCATATTTTCCTAACAGAGCACTTCGCTCTCAGGCTGCAGGTTTACTCATGGTTTCTAGGGTTTCCAAAAGCAGAATGGGAGACAGAGCTTTAAGTTATCAGGCTCCTCTCTTGTGGAACCAACTTCCAGTTTCTGTCCATGAGGCTGACACATTGTCCAGTTTTAAGACTGGGTTTAAGACTCTCCTTTTAGATACATCCTATAGTTAGGGTCAGCTTGGGTTTCCTGAGCTGTCCCTTAGTTATGCTGCTATAGGATTAGACTGCTGGAGGACAAACTGACCACATTTTTTTTCACGCTGCTATTGTCTTTACTTACTCTGCTCAACCTGTTTTGTATACATTTCTTTCTATCCTTAACATGTGTTTTTTGTGTTTTTCAGGTTCACCTGCACCTATAGCTGGACACACCATTCTGCGTTTGTTTGTCTATTCTTCTATCTTCTCAAACCCAGCCGGTCAAAACAGATGGCCACTTGTCCCGAGCCTGGTTCCACTGGAGGCTTCTTCCTTTTAAAAGGGAGCGTTTTCCCGTTCCACTGTTGCCATTGTGCTTGCTCAGGATGGGAGACTACAATGAGGTGAAGACTCAACATGTCTGCTGGCTTCCTTAGCTAGAGAACTTTACTAAATGGCTTTACTATGTACAAAGTATGTGAATGCTCCTGTAAAGTGCTCTGAGACAACTTTGTTGTGATATGGCTCTATATAAATAAATTGAAATGAAATGATGTTTGGAAGGACCCTCAGCTACTAGCAGATAACATTTAAGCTCAGTATATGTATAATTAACTTATAAACATATATAGGAAATTATTCCTGTATGATGTAACAATTATCATGCAAGGTTTCAGCACATTAGCTACATAACTATTCACCATTTACATTTCAGAGGGGGAACTAATGAACTTTAGTTTAAAAAAAAGACAGTGGGCAGTTTTCCCTTCAACAGCAAATAACTAAATGTGGATGATGTGGTTTTGAAATCCATCTTTTCGTTTTCCCACAGATTGTGTATGATTGACTTATGGCCTGGGACTTCAACAACACGATGTTCTGTAAGTGCGGATCCCAATGGCTCGAGCCAGCAGAATATCATCCACAGCTGCTGGAATGATGTGCCTAATAATGCAGGGAACCATCACAATCAGGCCTTCCTGCAGATGTATTCATTGATCAGTGTTAATCCTGCTAGCTTCTGCTTCATGTGCTCGTACACATAAACAAAATGAGATGGAGTACGTGTGAACAGTTTAGCTTCCCCCCCCCCCCCACACACACACACATTGTTTAATATGTAACCATGAGAAGTGGAAATTATGTGAGTTCTCATGTAAACAAAATTAGCATTTGGATTTCAGAAAGTTTGAATCATGCCATGCTGTAATGTCAATAAATGATTCAATGTGGAGTATTAAGTTTATCAATGAGACCTTGAGATTTACTGATTACAGCAAGGGTACGGCACAGTCCTGTCTCCACTGTGAACATAACTGTGAACATATACCTCAGCTTCCAAAGGCTGCAAAATCAAACCTTCTTTTCTTTTTTCCTCCATGCTGTCTCAGTTGTTTAAATTCCTTTAAAGAGATGTTGAGAGCATGGAGTAGTTCTCCATTTCCCCTACGCCTTGCTGCAACCTGCCAGCTGTCAGCCAAGCAAACTAAACACTTCCAAGACTTTGATATGCCTGAATGCACTGAGCTGCAGCCAACTGATGGCTTGATTGATTTGTTAATTCTGGAAACAAGCAACTGTACTGGTGTACCTAAAATGAGTTGAAATGTTTTACTTTACTTTTAAAAAATGGATAACGGCGTATTGGGCGGCCGTGGTGTAGTGGTAATGGCAGTCGTCCCCCGATCGGAAGGTTCGAATCCCGGTTCCCCACACCATGTGTCGTTGTGCACCTGGGCAAAACACTTAACCCCGAGTTGCTCCCGGTAGGACTGGATGGCGCCTTGCATGGCAGTCTGCCGCTACCGGTGTATGAATGTGTGTATGAATGGGTGGATGGTTGGTATTGTAAAGGGCTTTGGGGCCCCTCATAGGAGGCTAGAAAGCGCTATATAAATAAGCTCCATTTACCATTTAAAATGGCCTTTTAGCTCTCTGCTGCTTAGTTAACACTAATTTTAAAAGTTATCTCATTACTTGCGAATAAATTCACATTCCAGCCATTACCTTTAAACAATTAATAGTCAACATTTAAAGTTAGTTCCCGGAGTGTCATGACTATTTGATGCTCATTTAATGCATGTAACCACAGACCACCAGGTTACCACAGCCCTCTGTGTGGAGCAGAGTTGCCATCTAGGGTGCCTTGGGGGAGAAGATGGTGGGAATTAAGGTCCTTGCTCAAGGGCCCACGTGGGACGGGGTCATATGAGGGTGGAGGCAGTTGTGGATGCTACACCTTTCCCCCCATATTTGATGTTGTTGTACAGGGAGTTGCACCTGCGACCTCACGATCACAGGCCCACCTTCTCTAACCTCTGCCCCACCACTCCCCCATTATTTAAGTCATTATATTATAGCTATATTACCATTGTAGCAATATGTTTTGTTATTAGTAACAATAAGTGATATTAATTATACTGTAATAATTTACTTGTATAATCAGGGCTGATCGATGCCGGAATGCAAATAGCGGGTGGGCTGGTTGGGGTGGGGAGGGTGGTTAGGGACGGGGGTTCCTCCCCCAGAAATTTAGGCATAAAGTAGATATGATTTCTTGCATGTTGGTGTATTTTAACAGGTTGTTAAACATCTACATTTACCCACATTCGTAAACACTCTGCTTCTGTCAAGCACCCCCCACCCTTACTTGATGGTTCCGAGCAGACACTTCTCTGCTTAATTCACTGTCCGACTCCACGTGTGAAACCTCCAGGCGCCTCCTCCATCTTTACTGCTGCAGCCTGGTTAGCTCGGCAATTACCCCAACCACTCTTTTAGGGTTAGATATGTTTTTAAGGGTAGAAGCAGAAACGCTACTTGAAGAGGCAGCTCTTATGTGATATTAAGAAGTTGTAAGTGGCTGTTGTGTTTAAAACTAGTGTTTATGAGGTCATCGGGGACGGAGGTCATCATTGTCTTATAACAACTAATACAGACAAGTTACCTGAAAAGTTACCAAATCCCTCATATTACACAGCATACAGGTATTCCCCGATTTACGAGCGAGATCCGTTACAACGAGGCGCTCGTAAACCGGAAATCTCGTAATTTGGAACGGCCGCCACGCTTCTCGTAAGTCCGGAATTTCGCTCGTAAATTGGAACGGTTTTGCTAGCGCGACTACGAACACTCGTTTTTCATCGAAAAACTGCTTATGAGTGCATAAAAATGATCGGAAACGTGTGTCCACATGTTTAGCTAACGAACTGTGGTGAAAAAACACAGGAAAACTCAGTATTTTTTGCGTTTTTTCCAATAATTCGCCAGCTCGTAAGTCCGGAACCTCGTAGATCAGAGCGCTCGTAAATCGTGGACTACCTGTATATGCTCCGGTACCACTCTAGTTAGTGAATTAAAGACATTCAGCTTGTTTTTGATTCCTTATATATTACCCATTTCAACCAATATTCTTTAAATTTCTTCTCCTGGAGTCTTAGGGAAAAGGTAAGCATTTCCATTTCATATATTTCTTCTACAATAGCTGACCAATCTTTCAATATTGGTGAGCTCCCATTGCGCCATTTTCTTGTTATGGCTTTTTTCCCTGATAACAGTAGTATTTTCAAAAGGTATTTATCCTGTGTGTTAAGATCAGTCGGTAAATTACTCAGATATATCGTTTGAAAATTGAGTTCAATTTCAAAATCAATTATTACTCTTATTTCTTTGGTTACTTCGAACCAAAAGGTATAAATCAAAGGGCAGTCCCAGAAAATATGAAAGTGGTCAGCCATTACATTGTTACATTGTCTCCAACAATTCCCCGAATCAGTTCTTCCAGTCTGAGAGAATATTCTTTTAGGTGTTATAAAAAACCTAACCATGTTCTTCCATGAAAATTCCCTCCAATGACTCGAGCTGGTGGTGGAGTTGTTAATTTGACATATGTTTGACCACTCATCACCCAAGTATTTTTAATATATAGGGTTGATATTTTTTTATTAGATTCTAAGCAAGCATATAGTCTGGAGAGTTTCTTTTTATAAGATTTACCTTTATAAGCATCCATAAAAATATTAACAAGATGACCTCATTATTTATTTTTTATTATTATTACTTTTTTCTCTATTTTCTTTTCTTTTCTCGCTGTTAGTCTCAGTCTGTTATTTTTGTTTGTTTATTGTCCTTGTTTGTGTGTAATAATAAAAATATATTATATAAAAAAAAATTAGTGTTTATATAATTATTTTCAGTTTACCAATATAAGTTTTATTCGTTCAACGCAGTGCAATTTGTTCATTACTCTATTATTAGGAAGCCTGAGAGTTACCAGATCCAAGCAAATGGTTACCGGAATGCACCCTGTCAACAAAAGAGAGTTCCTGGATCCTATTCCAGCAGGATCCAGCTCAAATTAAGCCTTAATAGTAGCATCTCTGTTTAAAAAGTCAGGTAGATCATTTGATACATTACATGTTTTTTAATGTTTTTATTTTTTATTTTTTGTTCAAAGTTGTCACAAGAATCTCAAATAAACCCACAACAAGCACTTTGTTAACGCTCTATGGTTTTTCTCTTCACATACACGTATGCACAGCACTTCTGCTAAATATTCAGTATATTCTGCTCATTTTTTATTATAGTGGGCAGATCACAAGCTTTCACTGTCTTGAGGCTTCGAAACATGAAGGGGCTGACATGGAAAACAACTTCTGATGCAATGCTGATTTTCCAGGAACAAAATAATTTACTTGTATTTTTTTCATCTATATCAGAGGCAGTGCAGGATTCAAGTTGATATTCCTGCAGACGTTTTGATTAAAGCGTGTTCTGCACACACAGCATGTCTGCCAGCTGCTTCATCTGTGGGCAGCATGCATCAAAACCGCTTCAGACATGATGCAACATTTCATCTGCAGCCTTTGGAGTCATATAGGTATATTTGATGTCCTCTTCCTTTTCACTTTTCTCCAGTCTGTTTTGCTGTTTCTCCTCACCCAAAGCATATAATTTGTCATTTGGAGAAATTGTTTCCTCTCTCGCTTGACATTACAGCAAAGCATATTTTTTGTGATCTCCAGAGATCAAGAGTTGTCTCTAATAAAAAATAAGACTCCATATCATTCAATGACCCTGGCTTCACGGTGCAAGCCTCCTAATGAGCCCTCAGCAAACAAGATGCTATTTTTTTTTCTTATTTGTGGCAATTGAGCTGTGACCTGGCTGCTAGAACTACAAATCAAAGACATCTTGAGTCGACTCATTATTTACTTGTGACAGCAAGCAGAGAAACAAGATTAGAGCAGCCAAATGAAATAGAGGGGGGAGAAATGGTCTCATTGAGATATGTGGAGCAATTTTATCAAATGTTTGCTTTGTACTTCAACACAGCTGAAGGTCACAGCTGCCAATTATACAGGAAACAAATACAGAGGATGTTTAGTTCACTATTTTCTGCTGTGATTGGTCCATCCGACTATAAAGTCTTCATTAAGGTATTCTTGCCTACATACCCTCTCTGTACAGGGTCAGAGTGTGTACAATAAAAACGAGGAAGAATAATTGTGTTTCTGTGTGTCACTGAGAAAGATAAGAGAAGATGACTTAGCTGTGTCTGAGGTACCATCAATCACCGCCTGGTCTGTACATGTCCAACACCTTTAATATCTCAAAAAGTCACTTTGTGTGTCGCCTCGCTGTGTCACATTGCTGGGGAACATTCAGAAGGTCAGCTCACTCAGCAAGCCTCCCATATTCATGATGTTGTGTTTCTGAAAGTCATTCCTTCATCAAAGTGCTGAAAGCATGAGTCATAAACACACAGGAGGCATTATGAGCCCAACAAGTTGGATTCTTAGCCCTTTTAGTTCTGCACAAACGTGGGTCTTATTAGAAAAGTCAAGTTCACACTGTGCAATTTTAAGCTGTCATAATCAACAATATTTTGTTGCAAAACAAAGCAGGAAAAAAAATTGTTGTATGCTAGAAATATCGTAACACTCATTACCAAATATGACCTGTGACAAATATCAAGCAGTGTCAGAAATCTTCTGGTGTGACTGCTTTCTTTTCAGCCATGAACACAACAAACTACAGGAACTCTTTTTTCTAAACCCATTCCTCTCGTTTTATCATCAAAACCTAAGATTAAAAGTCTTAAGGTAGCATCTTACTGTGTTGTGACCTTTGAGGACTAGCTCAAAACACAAAATCACAAGAAAAAATGCACATTTTACTTGGAATTTCACTAAAATGTCCAGTCAGCTGGCGTAAATAACAAAAAAACACAGCTGGAGTGCTCTAGAAATATGAACATTGAAGCTGGGGTATGTAAGATTGTAATGTAGTCTGTAACTTTTCAAACAATATATTTTTAACATATTTCTTCACTCTGTCACTATCTACTGACAAACTGATGTTAGACAAAGTAATCTCTGAAAAAAACTATAGTCCCCTTGCTTCTCTATCAGCATTTATAAAAACACTAAAAACACAGAGTGACCAGGACAATGACAGCCAATAAAAACAGAGTTTGTAACCAGCCAATTAAAAACAGAGCTTGAATTTGAATCAGCCAATAAAAACAGAGCTTGAATTTGAATCTCAGCAGAGCCTCCCCCTCAGAGCCATATATGGCTCTGAGGGGGAGGGATCAGAATGCTTTGCCTGTTGAAAATTTTTCTAAGTTCTGCACTCTACAGAAAGTTACACATAGCACCTTTAATGGGAGAAGGCTCTGGAAGGGTTCTGAAATAACTACCGTATTTGTCGGCGTATAACACACAGTTTTTTTACTCATTTGAATGTCCTGCGGGTTATACGCCAAAGCGTGTTATTTATGGATTTTCCCCCCATATTTTTAGACCCATTTTTGGCTCTGATATCGCCGTTTTTCATTTTGGCAAAAAAATGGTGCAGTACCACTTTTGTCCGCTAGGGGGAAACTTCCAGAGAGTACACCGACCGTTTCTAGCTCGTGTCCGAAAAAAGCCTCCTCTGGGACTGAATGTCGCTGCCCGGCCTCCTGCTCTGGAGGTAGCTGCCATTAGCTGTGAGGTTAGCTGTTTTTTTAGCAGGATAACTCATAAACCACATTGCAGATTTTCTTGAAACTTACGGAGCGTAATTATTTGGTGGTCATTTACAAACTGTTAGCTGCAGAAGATATTTAGAGCTATTAAAAAAAATGCTCTTTTATCTGTTAGCAGTTAGCTAACGTGAACATAAACCTACTGTTTAGATAAACAGCTCTTAAACCACTCGACGGATATTTTTTAGGCTTACAGAGTGTAATTATATGGGTTTAATTTACAAACTGTTGACCTGTATAAGACATTTGAGATACAATTCAATTAATTTATAATTCATTTTTGCAGCGTCCGAGACTGTTTGGAAGAAGTCAAACCGACACAATTTAAATTCAGCAGATTTGACCATTTTGTGAATTGATTAAGGAACGGTTAAGCTCAGGAACCCTTGTGCTATAAAGTCAGCTAAGAAATATATTTTTTCTCAGCAAAGAAATAATAGTTTTTACCGTGTTATCTTGTAAAGTCCTTCGTGCCGGCTCGCTTCTGTGGCCGCCATTTTCAGCAGGGCAAATGAGGCGCTGACGCATCGCGTAGCAGTGACGCATAATAGATGCGTCTTATAGGGCGAAGCGTGTTGTTTATGGATTTTTCCAATTTATTGACAATACAGGTAATTGGACAAAGCGGGTTATACACAGAAGCGTGTTAAACACAGACAAATACGGTATGTGACTATTTTGAGAGTCAGGTTGTTTTCACACCTGATAGTCCGGTAGACTCAGTTCTATTGGGGACCAATATTCACAACATCTATTTACATTTTCAACTGGTGCGGTTTGCATTCACACTGCACTGAGTCAGTTGAGCCAACCTGTCCCTGCAAGACCCTGCAACTCACACAAAGAAAGCGAGAACCGTCGTGAATGTTTCAAGACATTTTGTAAAGTCCCTCACAACTGGTGTTGGTAATTCAACACCAACATATATACTGTTTTTGATGCAAGCAGTGCATATCCATTTGGTGTTAGACTGATGTAGAAGTTCTGTCAGATATTTGTTTGAGGCATGATTCGTCTGCATCATATAGTCTGGTTTGTAATGCCTTACATTGTGCAGTGTGACAGAGATTGCATTTATTTTTTTTATTTTTTTGAGCTATCACAGTTTGACATGAAATATTTTACAATTACTAAAAACGCACAGTGTGATCCAACCTTCAAATGTTTTGAACATACAAAGTTTACCAGAGCTTTCCACCAGATTAAAATACCCCTGAAACCTATACAGTGTACTGGTTTAGTGATTATATGCTACTGGAGGTGGGGGGAAAAAAATGCTGAAAGTGGATTTTGCATTATCAAAGCTCTGCTACCCAAGCATGTGTTGACACAGACAAACACACTCACAAGACACAATTTACTCCCTAGCAGGAGGCTCTTAGATGTTCAGACAATGTGTCCTGAAGGAAGAGAGGCCTTTAGGGAACTTAAAGAGAGACAGAGTCTGGCTTGTCCCCCTCCAGTGAGGAGAGTGCTTAATTATAGCCGGGCATTTCATTAAGGCAACCATTAAAGTCAGCTTAATTTAGTCGTATACACGGGTAGATCACAGTGGGACACTTGAGCAACCACATGCATGCATGTGCACAGAACTATTGCAATGGATCTGAATGATACGTAGTAGAGAAAATTCCTTTCAATAACATTAATAAGCATCATACTTTTCCCAACCCTGCGGGTGAAGATTACATATTGTATCCTCCACCAGCTTTCCTTCCACTCAGAGGGGCCATCCGTCATTCTGCCCTAATGTGTTTAGTTGCACCACGCAAGGACGAAGAATTTTGAATGAAATCATAAAGGACACTTAGATTGCCATTACATGCAAGACAGGATCTCATACATCACACCCGAGTGTGTATTCATTTCCAAGAAATGGCTGGGGCCTTATGCTGTAATAAACGCTTGAGCTCTTCTTCCATCTGAGCTCATAAGCGCATAAAACATGGGGAAATGGTAGCAGGCACTAATAATATAACTGTATTATGTTGCTCGTTCAAATGAATTTCTCATCATTTGGTTTTGCTTTGTTTCCCTAATGATAAACACAAGCCCTCTAATATTAGATATTCACAGAATGCAGGGGGAAGATGCATCAGTTTATGGCATACAGTGGAATTATGCTCACTGTCAGTTTAAACGGATGCATCGACTCGCTTCCTGCCAGCCTACTTTCCATTTTTTCCAGTCAACTGATCTCTAAGCCGTTTGTTAGCCTCTGCATGCAGGGACGGTACAAGTCGTTTCACGAAAGGATAGGAAAGCCAGCGAAGACGACAAAGAAAAGTCAGACAAGTGAGTGAGAGAGAGATAAACTCATCTCTGATCTTAAGTGACAATTTGACTAGGCATTTTGCCAGGAGAACGCCATCGTGATGAAAGAGTGCATAAATAAAGGATGCAGAGAAGACGTCATGCAGCCACAGAAGAGTGGAAGAGACAGGAAGGGGAAAGACGAGGACCGGGAGGAACATGAAGCATTTGAAGACCTCTGGCGAGATTCCCTTGCCCATTAAATTGTCTGAATCTGACTTCACATGCTATTAGAAGCTGTGTAAATCAGCAATTAGGTGCAGAAATGAAGAAATGTCAGCTATTACCTGGAGCACCAAACAGAACCACATGACCTCGTCACGGTGCATTCCGGCACAGAGAGGATCCCTAGTCCTGAAGCCTCTCCCCCACAGGTGCACACACAACTCACAATTTGTTTAACACACATTCACACCCACATGGGTCTTTACTTTGTTCAACTGCGCTGTCTCTGACCCGCTCTGGCAAGAAGATGGCACGCAGTGGTTTTGCTCAATTAGACAAGTTGTACTTCCTTCTGCTCTCTGCAGAACAGACATGATCTTTGCTCTTGACGTAAAGTCAAACTGTTGGCACAAGAAAAAAACAAGACAGGAAGAAAAGGAGAAACCAAGGAAATCAATGAACTTCACATAAAGGCATTGGCTGAAATCTACAAATACCGTATTTTCCTATGTATAGGTCGCACCTTTTTATGGTTTTTTCAAGGCCTGCGACCTATACACCGGTGCGACCTATATATGGCTTGTTATCACTTTCGGCGAAACAAATTTTTAAATCCAGCTCATTTCACAATTACGTTCATTTATTAAGGAAAAGTTCAGCTCAGACACATATTTGCTATAATTTTTATCAAACAAATAATTGTTTTTAAGTGTTAATCTTCTTAAAAGCCTTGCTGTGCGCTCCTGTGGCAGACATTTGCAGCAGAGCTAAACGTAGGTGCGACCTATACACCGGTGCGACCTATCTAGGGATTTTTCCAATCTATTGGTGATAATTGGATGGTGCGACCTATACACCAGTGCGACCTATACACCAGAAAATACGGTACACTTTTTAACCTTTTATGGTTTAGAAAAGGTAAAAAAAAAAAACTATGCAGAAACAGGGAGGTATTTAGAAGGTATATTTATAATATAAACTCTTTAAAGTGAGAATAAATGGATAAAAAAAAAACGTGTGTTGGAAAAAGTGTGTCATTTTGCAGCCATGTCAGCACATTTGTCCTAATTATTCAACCACCCAAACAGGGTACCAGCTAATCGACACAATCACTGGCTTGTCAGATGCAAGGTCAAGAACACACATACATTCCACACAGCATGCTCACCTCATGTCCTGAGCCAACAAAAGCAGAGTTTTACAGATTTTAAATACATTTACCCAAAGATGATAGGCATCGGCGTGAGCGCACAGTGGCCTAGATTACGTCGCGGTCGATTATGAGGTTTGCCAGAGCAGAGGACGGGGTGCTGTGACCTATGGGGAAATGGAAGCGTTACACCACCCTCCAGGGATGTGCTTGCTCTAATGCAAGTTATTAGAGCAAACAGCTGCGTGTGCCGTGGGGAATCTTTTGTAAAAGCATGTGCTCTCCGTGTTTGGGTGGGAGCACTTATGTGAATATTCAGCAATGATGTAAACATCCAGCACTGATATTGCTCACAATGAACTAAATGATTTTTTTTGTGTGTGTGACCTCTGCTCTAATGCATTTGGCCCAACTCTGAAGCAGTCCAAAGCCTCCTCAAAGGTTTGCCTGATAATTAGATGTATTCCCAGCGTTACATATTATGTGTTGGAGCACAGTGTCATTACACACCTCACATACCTTCTTCCCCCAGAGCTAGGTAACACATTTTAATGGATGCAGTTTTATCCTCTCCAGATCTGCCAGGGTCTGCGATGTGTACTTTTACACACTTACAACAAACACGTCTCACTCTGCCATCAGGGTGCAAGCTGCAAGCTTGATGTAGCGTGGGTAAATCACAGAAACACCAATGCACATCTAAAGAAACAGCGAGTGAGGACTGTGTAACGTTTACCAAAGAAAAGTCCTAAAAATATATATATTTATTGGCTTACGCGGATTCAGGACATTTACTGAACAGGGGGGAGAATTAAATGTGGAAAGGGATAATAAAGTTGGATTTTTTTTTTTCTGTTTAAGAAAACTTGAAGTCAGAAGTTGATAAATGATTGCCCTTCGTGATTTCATGAGTGTAATCTTCGCGATGTGTCATGGCTGATTGAATAGATTAAAAACATTCCTCATCGTGCAGTGAGGCAAAGCCAAGGAAACGTGAATAACTTGTTGACTGGGTGTCTACTGCTCCTCTCTCTCTCTCTTTTAACATTTCAGATGTTTCCCATTTAAGCAACAGACAGCTGGAAGGGCTTGAAGATGGTGGAGATACTCAGAAGAGCGAGGGCAGACAACAAGCAGCCCACCGCTTAGAGATGCTTTTTTAAGGCCAAGGCTGGCAGCAACTTTAAACTCAAGCCCTGTACGCATGACAAGCAAGGCAAAGAAAGCAGAGATATGCAACATTTCCCAGATGGAATAGAAGAAGATGCCTTCTCAGTCCTGTTATGAAAGGCATGGAATGATTTCCCCCCAACATAAAACTGCCCATCTAAGCAGACTTTATATTCCTGTTGCATCTCTTTCTCTTCCCACACACACACAAAGTCAGCTGAGTAAGCACAGACGCCTGAATGACTTTTTACTTTTGCTCAACTTCATTTTTTTTCTTCTCCTCCTGCCTCCTCGTTTGTCTTCAAAATGCATGCTTGGAAATCTAGGGCTATGTGAGCAACCCTGCAAAAGACACGCACACACTGCTGGGCAATTTTAATATAGGGAAGGATTTGTATGATAGAGCCTCCCAAAGCCTGTCACACAACTATCATATTTGGCTGTGGCAGTAATAAACCAACACAAACAGGGTGTCAGCTAATGTGCAAAAACTCCCCAAAACAAGGCTCTGTGTGCTAAAACTTCACAAATACCGGTAAGTGAGGGCTTTAAAGAATATTCATCATGAGGAATACTGAGACATCCCTAGTTATTGATGTCTTTGATGGCATGTCTCTATTGATGAGAGCGTGTTACTAATGTCTTCCCTGTGGCAGGAGGAGAAGACACATTAGACAAAATAATGGCTGCTCATTCATTTGCTTGAGAAAAATAAAAGAAGAATGACGTGTCAAAATATATGTACAGTATATAATTTGTTAATCCAATTTGATCCTAACTATCAACATCTGCACTATCTGAGGTTGTATTGTTCTTCTTTTTATGGATTTACAAATGTCTGTACATATTGGGAACTGCAATGATGTGAAATGTGTCATGCATGCATGAGGGAAGGGAATTATAAAAAAAATGTAAGCACCCACAGCCAGATTGCTGAGTGAGTTTGAGAAGACTTATGCCCCAGGTGCCACCCTGCGACAGTCGGGCTCAGATGGATTTAAACCACCATTTGTGCCTTTGGCAGCACATTGCTTCCATATGCTGTATGGAGTGGGCTGGCAATGTGGGACGCTCAGCTGGCCATGCGCAGAGGGTCAGGAGGACCCAATGCTTTGCCTATGGCCATTTAGGGATTTGCCGTTTCTTTGTTGTGTATGGCACTGAGAGTGTGCTGGCAAAATATGTATCTCATCATAACCAAACAGTGGAAAGGAGAGCTGGAGAGTGAGAAAAGATCAAGAACTTTGAATTTAATGAAGAGTGCACATGGCAGCAGGGGCACAAGTTGTCTCACAAGAGCCTTATGTGAAAACACAGGTTGAAGTTTTTTTTTCAACGGAAGGCTCCTTCAAGAACATAAAAGCCTTGATCATTTAGTTATCATTTGAATTTAGTCTAAAGCTGTTACAGAGTTCAAGTGGTTCCATAGAAAATGTCCTTGCTGTGCAAAAATTATGCTCAAAGAATTGTTACAGTCAAAATATAAAAAAACACAGACTTTGACTTTGCTCATTCGTAATACCTGTAGCTTCTATTATATAGCTTCTTATGTTTTTTTTTTTTTGCACAATGACAAAAAAAAACAACGTTTCACAGTTTAGATGTTCCAACACTTTGGAGCGACTCATTTTGAAAGGATGAAAATAAAGATATAATACACAGAATACACCTGGTTGGTATGTAATAAATTAAGGACATTCATTCTAAACACTCCACAGCGTATACAAACGTATTTCAAACAACAGCAGTTTTCATCCTCTTGGAAGCTATATAAGTACGGTATGTCACAATAGCTTTGGTAGCTTAAACATTCGACTATATTTGTTAAATAAAAAAACATGTTATTTTCTGATACAGCTCTTCTAACACCTCTGGTCTTGGTTAGTATCATAGTTTCCATGACAGATAAATCATCCTCACATAGTGATTCTGTGTTTGAGTATGTGTAAGGATCAATGTCTTGTCCTCCGTCCTTTATGTGGACATTTTACTATGAAGGTCTCGCTTATCAGAAGGCATACACATGGTTGTCCTTTTCATGAAGTCCACATATGAACCTTGTACCTCATTTAAACTATTGGTTGGGTGGTTATCTGGTGACAGAAGCTCTTGTCATGTTGAACCATGTGCCTGGCAGTCAGCTATAGAGGATTCATTTAGACCTCCTTCACAATGGATGATGATGAACCTGCTACACCACTCACAACCTTTTAGAAGATGGTTAGAACTTTAGAACACCTCAACAATGACACTGCACTGATTTAATACTATGAAAAAATAATAATCCTGCTATTTTCTGCCCTGCCATACACACTATAATCCCACTTCAACCTGGCACCTCAGGTCAGGAGGCAGCTACAAGGTTTATGCCATAGTATGATGCAACAACTAAAAACACCACATCTGTTCTAGGTTGTTTCCATGGCCTCATAAAAATGCTTTCAGCCTTGGCTTAAGTGCTGCCTGTAGCTCTTTTATTCAAATTATTGATAACCAAGCTATGCCAGCGCATGTTGGCCCAACATCATGGATGCACGAACACGATGCTCCGACCCTGACCCACATGATGTACAGTACATACATATGTACTACAACCTTGCTAATGAATAATAATATAATAATAATAAACTTTATTTGTATAGCACCTTCCTACAATGCCTTGCATTGACCAAGGTGCTTAACAGGATAAAAAGATGAATAAACTGGAATAATAAATCAATGAAAATAGAATAGGAAACAACAACAATAAAAGAAGGCAATGGAAATAAAAAATGCTACATACTAAAATAACACTAAAATAACACAAGTAATAACTAATGAAGTCTTGTGCATGCTTCAAAACATTGTGGCCATATACTGTAAAAATGTATGATATATAATTTTAAAAACACATCATTTTCATCTGAAGAGTTATCTCAATTAAGCGTTGAGTGCAGGATTATTTTACCTGAATGAGTAAAAATCTACATCTCATGCAGTACATGGACAGACTGATGCTAATTTGAATGGTATTAGACAACAACGTTTAAAACCCCTTTAAAACTAAGAAAAAAAACACTTTTTATTTTGAAAATAAACAAACTATGCAAGTTGTTCAGATAAGGGAGAACTAAAAACTTGATGCCCTTGAACCTAATTTAGCCTTTGTCATTGTGGACAATGGTATGTTGACGCAAGATAAATTTAAGGTTTTCAAGTTGTTTTCTGTTAAAAAAATTACAGCACTTAGCTCACCTTTTGGTATATGGGCCCTCACATACACACGCCTTTGTTTAGACATAGTCAGCTGGTATATAGGGTCACAACTACATGAACAATAGCAACAGAGTATGTGTGAAAATATGCATTTGGTCCATTTTTATCATTCTCCCTCCGTTCCTCCACCTCTTTCTTGGTCTCTTGCAGTGCATCCTGACAGCGAGGTCTTCTAACAGCCAGCATCTTGTTTCGAATTCAGTTTGCTATTATTTTATGCCTCCGGTGCATTCACACTCTACAAACTAAACACCCAGAAGTCTACCTGAGTGACCCCATCTAGCACCAAAGGCCTGACTGAGCCGCAAACTCCCCCCAGCAAATCTCTACATGCGGCGCATGCTTCATCAAAACTGCTTGTGCGTTCCTCGGAGGGAGGGAGGGGGGTAATGGAATAGTGTCTTCCTGGGGCTAAGGTTGCACGTAGGGATGGTGGAGAGCATCGTTAAAAGCATATGAGCATGTTTGCCGGAGAGAAAGAGGCAGGGTGCTCAGTAAAGGGCAACCTTTTATAGGGACAACCTTTGGCTGTGAGTGCAAACGATCAACATCTTTACTTTGTGTAAGCTTCTCTGAATTCCTTTATTTTTCCTTCAGCTGTGGGTGTGCAAAAGTTTTGTGATTAAAGCACTCTGGGTTCTTTTTAACCATCTAACACACAAACACACACACACAAAGATCCAATTGACACCGTCATTGTCACATGGCCCTGACAGAACACTGAACCAGCAGGTCACAAGTTATTAATACCAATACAGTACTGAGTTGATTCACTTTCTCTAGAATATCACATTGTTCATGGGAACCAATGGTGACAGAAAACGCCATGTGAAAATAATAGTGTTTGCCATGTACTGGCTGATTTGCAGCCTGATGGATATTTAATATTCACTGCTGAGTTCTTCTGCATGGTTGTTTGTGTTTTTAGCTGCTGAACAGATGCTGAGCTGCAGCTACACTGAGGTGACACGGGTCAGGAAGGATCAAAGAGCGCACACACAAATGAATGATGGTCTTATGGTAAAAAAAGTCTGCTCCAGTATTGGCCTGTCTGAAAGAGAAGATGAACATTCAGTGTTTAAAATTGTTTTGCTCTAATTAGTGAAAGTGACAGTAACCGTGTTTCCATCCATTTTCATTTCGAATTTTGAGCTAATTTTTGAAATCTCGCAAATATGTAAATACAAATTAATGCGAAGCAGAAGTGTTTGCATCAACTGGCTTGAATCGCATCTACCAAGCCACGCACAGCGTCATTACGTCAGACGTCAGCGTCATTACGTCAGACGTCAGCACTGCGCATGTCTACAGTAAACAGGAAGTAGCGGTTGAAAACAGAACCCGGCCACACATCTCGTCAAAATGGAGAGAATATTTCAGGTACGTGTTGCTATCGGGCAAGTTGTATTTATTCTGTCATGCAAACTAGTTTTAGCGATGTTACATGTTGTCCGGAGCGGAAACAGCTGAACGTCACGTGACGTGAATGTTCGCTACGGCAGAACTGAGTCGGAAAATCTGTTTCCATCTGTCGTTTTGCGCATCTGCTCATTTTCGAAGATCCCAAAAACCACCTCAAGCGAGCGTATAAACTTTTTGGCGAATTTGAGGAAGTAAATACGGATTTTGCCGTTTCCATTAAGCTTTTCTGCTGCGATACTTCAAAATGCGCAGCTAGAAACCTTGATGGAAACACGGCTAGTGTTGGGACAGAGAGGTAATCAGTTTTGTAAAGATGAAAACAAAAACAGAGAGAATGGGGACATGGTGACTTCTGATGGGAGCAAGATACTGTAAGCAAAGAGTTGAGAGAAGATTGACATGAATGGTTTTGTAGCCAAGGCTATGTGTAACTTTCATATTGTAACTTGACTGGACACCAGGCCAGTTTTTAAACACAGTGTATGTATTGAAAATAAGAAATCTGATTGAATTGTTTCTTTTTG
>JBBPBX010021619.1:0-11848 GCA_038048925.1 Garcialebias charrua | reverse complement strand
GCTATGGCTGAAACCAGATGTCTACACACTGTATTAAAACAAACAACCATTTAGCTCATATTAAATCACACTAAACCTTTCCTCTGTTAGGTCCGGGACCGTTAGGATACACAAAATTATTTATTTTTGTTAAATGTCATAATAATGAGTAAGATTTGTATTTTTATTCACAAAACTTTTTTGTTTAAGTGACAAGTTTACAAAGTTTTTCTAAGTAGTAACTCAATTTTCTAAACTGTGCCTTTAAAGCGACGACTTGGAACAAATGTTGTGGGTTTACTTCCAAAAGCTTCTTACAATAATTTCCTAGAAGTTTGTCTCATTCCTGCTGACAGAACTGGTGAAACTGGGTGAGATTTGTGGTCTTTTCAGCTCTGCCCACAAAATTTACTAAGCGACTGAGATTTGTGACGGCCACTCTAAAACATCGACTTTGTTTTCCTTAAGCCATTTTGAAACTAATCTGGTGATCTGCTTATGGTCATTGTTCATTTGAAAAACTCATTTGTGCTTCAAAAAGTTTTCATATAATGTTCTTTTCTCAGGATGCCATCTGTTTTCTGTCCACTGGGTAGCAAAAGCTGGAAGTTATTGACAAAGGTGAACAGGCCGTCCATCACCATCACACACGTTAAGTGAAAAACCGCGAAGTAGGGAAGGTAGTACAAATAGTAGTAGTAATAAGTAATAGTTTATTTTAGTATATATATATATATATATATATATATATATATATATATATATATATACAGGTAACCCCCGACCTACGACCCCATCGACCTGCGAACCACGGGACCTACGAACATATCATATTTAATAAAAATATGAATTTAAAAAAAAAAAAAAAAATTTTTTTTTTTTTTTTTGTGTTTAAATGTTCTTAATTTCATGTGTACATCACTTTGTTGCAGCTCTGGTTGTTTTAAAGGCTTTATAAATAATAATTATGATAAAAAAGATCATTTCTGATCATTTTTGAGCAATCTTGGGAAACAGGAAGTAGGTCTTCAGTTTACACGGTCACAAATTAATGTAGAACACCGGACGGCGTTTTAGGTTCAGTCACTGGGGTCTCCGGTCACAAATTCATGTAGAACACCGGACGCCATTTTAGGCTAGCTGCCGGGAGTCGGCCCGAAGACTGGTGACCAGGATGGCTTCATATGGATTAATTACGAGCTGGAAACGTCTCTGTGAACTTTGTGGATGTCTAAGGCAGCAGCGGATTTATCGCAGATCGTGCCAGGCCGCCGCGGGAACACCTCCGGCCGGCCTGGCTACACCTCCGGCCTGGCTCTGGCCTGGCTAGCTCCAGAAGCTAACACGGGAGCTAACACGGTAGCCGGCCGAAGACTGGTGACCAGGATGGCTTCATATGGATTAATTACGAGCTGGAAACGTCTCTGTGAACTTTGTGGATGTCTAAGGCAGCAGCAGAAGCTGCAGATTGATCGCGCCGCCGCTCCAACACCAGCTCATGGCTTGGCTAGCAGAAGCTAGCCAGCTAGCTAACACAGGTCTGGAGCGGCTGCGGTGGTTCACTGGCCGGCCGGCGGGGCTGCTAGGCCCGACAACAATCAACGCATGGCAACCTAAGATGTCGGCTTTGACCATCTCAAAGTAAGAAAATATATTTTTATTTATTCTGTAAATGTGAATAGCAATGTTTAACATTACAGTACACTACTGTACATGATTAAATGTGCGCACGCTCCGTTAGCATGATAAATAAGGGTTGAATGAATGAATGAATGAATAATTTTTTTTTTTTAATATAATTTTCACCCCCTACCTACGAACGGATCGAGCTGCGAACGGTTCTTAGGTCCCAAACTCGTTCGTAGGTCGGGGGTTCCCTGTATATATATATATATATATATATGGTAAATGGTAAATGGAGCTTACATATATAGCGCTTTCCAGCCCCCTTTGAGGGGCCCCAAAGCGCTTCACAGTACCAACCATCCACCCATTCATCCACCGGTAGCGGTGTGTGTGTGTGTATGTGTGTATGTGTATGTATATATGTATATNATATATATATATATATATATATATATATATATATATATATATATATATATATATATATATATATATATTAGGGATGCACCGATACCAGATTTTTGAAAACCGAGTACAAGTACAAGTACTTACATTAAAGTACTTGCCGATACCAAGTACCGATACAAGTACTAATTAATATTTTTTTAAATCATTCTAATTAACTTAAACTGTTTATTTTCATTAGACACTTCAAACATAAATAAACAAAGTACATTACTATTGGTAATCTGTAAAGTATGTCCAAACTTGTACAAAAAAATAAAATGTTTTACATTTGAACTCTTACATAGTCAATGAAATGAAATGAAACTGGTATCGGGTCCTGTAGTATCGGAGCCCTTTTATGAGTACGAGTACGAGTAAACGCACATGGTATCGGACCGATACCCGATACTGGTATCGGTATCGGTGCATCCCTAATATATATATATATATATATATATATATATATATATATATATATATATATATATATATATATATATATATATATATGGTTGTTTTTAAATTATATTTTTTTAAATTTCTAATGATGTTCAAGAGTTATTTTCAGGACGTGGACCATTCCAGAAACAAAAAACAAGCACTTCTCGTACCTGCCATCTTTTGTCCTTTGAATACCCCACAGGTCCAAGCCATCCTCCGTAAGAGTACCAGTCTGAGTAATAAAAATAAAATAAAAAGATTAATGTGGTTGCCTGGAACAACCAAGGCTGCGAATATGTCACATCTCAGAAAATCGAATCTTTAATTCATTATCGTCGCATCACTCTTATACTCATTTATTTTTTCTGAGCTCATATGCAACTTTTACAACCCCAATTAAGAAGTTTGGGTCAAATCTAAATTAAAAACAGGTTGAACAGATTAGGTTCACTGGCAAGAGGTCAGTAAGAAAATTGGGTATAATAAATACAGTATTTTAGAGAGGCAGAGTCAGACAAGAGCTGGACAATATTCCCACCAAAAATTCAAACCCGTCTCCTCAGCTCCTTGATGTTTACAGGAGGCAGCTTCACAGTGGGTGGCAAACATGGACTTAGAACAACTTTTTTTAAAATATGTTGATACAATAGAATTAAAATCAACTTATTTTTCCCCAAAAAATTTTATTTCCTAAATTAAACCTTTGATTTGTTTGTTATTATTCATTATGAATAAAATGTGCTCCTTTTTTTTAGCTACCTGTAATTTGCAAATCATTGCAGTTTATTTTTATTTACATTTTACACAAATGGTAAATGGACTGTACTTATATAGCACCTTTCTATCTGACCAAGATACTCAGAACACTTTACTGTGCCCTCATTTAACCATTCATACAACACTCTACTAGATCTATACAAATAATAATCAGAGCTTTATCCCATTCATACACTGATGGGACACACATCAGAGGCAATGAGGGGTTCAGTGTCTTGCCCAGAGACACTTCAGCATGTGACTGCTTGTGGAATCGAACCCCCCCAACTATTGCATTGGAGGACGACTGCTCTAACCACTCTGCCACAGCTGCCCCCTACAACTTCCCAACTTTTATAAACTAAAGGTTGTAATTTAAAATTATGAATGGCAGGCAGCAATATGCATCCTTTTAAGGAATTCTAGGCATTAGTTTTTACAACTAGTGTCCAAATATTATGCATTATGCTCTTTGACTTTTAATAAAGCTGTCAGTAGCAGCCAAAGAAGGGTTTAAAAATGATGTGGCTCCTTCACAGCCAAATAAAACTTTGAATTAGATTTGTGACTAATTATTATTAATGTTGGAAACATAAGAAAATAGCCAGAAAAGTTTCCAGACCTTAAGGAAATAGTTTTAATTTGTCTGTTTTTTTATCCTTCCAACAGCCCATTGATGAATTTTCTGATAATTTCCTAACATAAAAATGTTTCTTTTAGCTGTACTGTGACTGTTTTAACCACCATGAGAAGAAAATTACCAATTTTACATGTTTAGTAAACTAGAATGGCATATCATGAACTTCACTTTTTGCGGCATATCATGAACACCTTAATGTCATTAAAGTTTTGCTAAACATTTCATAATCACTCAAAGCTTGTAGAAATTGCTATAGAACATTAAGGAAACTTTTGACATGAAGCGACAGCCTTGTGTCAACACTGTTTGAATATTTAAAGCTTGAAGTCATGGACAAACTGAGACACTGCATAACCGCAACAATGCCTGGAGACATGTTTTTATTTATTCTTTCTTTAACCAAGCAAACATCGTCGAGATCGCAGATCTCTTTTTCAAGGGAGCCCTCAAGGCAGTCTAACATTAGGACTCATCTGAGTTTCTGGTCATTAAACCATGAACTCACTTAAAAAAAAAATCATACTTGAACTGGTGGTGGGTCTGAATTCTTTGGAGCCAAATTCCCAAGCATTCTTTAAAAAGAACAGGAGCAAATCTCAGTCAGCCTCAGTCAATGAGTTTTAACACTCATCACCGAGTGATTCTGATGTGAAAACAGTCCCTGAATTCAACATGGGAATTAGAAGATGACATTTTTTCAAGAAGTCCATGGGTCACATGATTCCAGCGGGATGGGAGTCAACTTTAATATTACTCACGTGATTGGGCTACTAGCGCTACATTTGAATATGTTTAACTCAGCCATTTTTTACACATATAGAGCTGAAACTTGGTGAGGTTATAACTGAGAATGTTCCCTATAACATACTGAATCCCAAAAAATTCCAAGATGGCCATCTTAGCTAAAAAGGAAAAAATACTATAACTCTGGCATTTTGAGAGCTATTTAGGTGAAATTTGGTATAGTGGTAGCTGAGAGCAAACCTAAAGACATAGTACAGGTGGTCCCCGATTTACGAGCGCTCTTACTTACGAGGTCCCGGATTTACGAGGTTATCATATTTAATAAAAATATGAAAAAAAATGTGTTTAAATGTTCTTAATTTCATGTGTACAGCACTTTGTTGCAGCTGTGGTTGTTTTAAATGGCTTTATAAATAAAGTATAATTGTTATTTTTATGTTTTATTTCAATTTTTAGCGTATTAGCGATCGCTCCCAAAGCACCGCCGCCTGACATAAAACGAGCGGAGCTACGCGGGCGGGGACACCACCAAGCCGAGCATGCTGCGGAGGGAAAATCTGCGGCCGGGAGCTGGCTTTGGAGGACCGTGCGTCCGATCAGAGGTTGCCTCATACGGATAAATTAGCTGGAAACACTCGGTCAACTTTGTGTACAGTATGTGTCTGGACTGGAGCAGCAGCCGCGATCGCTTCCAAAGTGCTGCGCAACATCATTAGCTCATGAGCTAAGCTAAGGCTAGGCTAAATGCTAAGCGGACCCCACCAGAACCAAACCGAACCAACGGGCGGCGGCCAGGAGCTCGCCTCAATGTCCGGGAGCTCGCCTAAGATGTCGGATGGACACCCAGCTAACGTGGAGAAGCAGCTCCGACAGGCTTTTTTGGATGTGCTACACGCTAACGAGCGCTAACGAGAGCAGGCCTAATCTGGCGAGGGCTAACAACAGCTAACGCGGGCAGCTTGTTTGGATGAACGAACACCGCAGAGAAACGGCTTTCGGTAAGTTTATTAAATATTTTTCTGGCTCCAAATGTATGAAGTTAGCGTACTAACAGTCCTTCCTTTAAACAGTTTGGACTGCGTGGTGCTGCAGAAAGCTGGGAAGCTCGGACGTAACGCGGCGGAGCTAAGAGACGAGAGAAGCTGCGCTCAAAGTAAGAAATTAATTTTTTACATTTATTTATAAATGTTTTAAATTGTTTTAAAGTGTTAGGATAGTTGAAATGCTTGGTAACTGTTCTTTACCTACATGTACGTGTTCAGTGGCAGCTCGTGTGTTATATAAAGGTCGATTAAAGGTCAGTACAGACTTACGAGATTTTCATCTTACGAGAACCTCGGAGGAACGGAACTCACTCGTAAGTCGGGGACCACCTGTACTGTCATATCAAAACATTTAATTAAAAAAAATCTGCTACTTTCAGGTAAGTTCAGCTGTTTTTCCAACAGTTTTGTACTCCTTTATTCAGCTAAGTACAACATTTTTGTGCTTCTTGTAAATTATTTCTGCTAATTCCATCTTCTTCTACAGGATAAAAAAAGTTAACAGGAACAGACGGGAGTGGGAATCAACCAATAGGACAAAAAAACAACATACAACAGGCTGCGCCGCCATTTTTTTTCATTCAACCTTTATTTATACAGGCTAGCCTCGTTGAGTCACGGGGACTCATTTACAAGAGGGACCTGTCTCACTCACACCAAACAACCATCCACTCTCACACTCACACCTAGGGTCAATTTAGAGTCACCAATCAGCCTAACAAGCATGTTTTTTGGTCTGTGGGAGGAAACCGGAGTACCCGGAGGAAACCCACGCATGCACGGTGTAGTGGACCTACCCAGGGTCAAATTAAGGTTTTTGAACTGTCCAGTGATGACCTTTACTGACCTCTCAGTAAAGCAAGACATTTACTACAAAATCATTCATTAAACTGTAATCTGATAAATATAGTCACCAAAAGAGACTATTTCTATCTTTGATTTTAGGCTGATGTGATCAAAAGAATAACTTTTGTCATTTTCATGATGTGTGCTTTTAAGCTGTGTTATTCTGTGAGAGTTAAACTGTGTTTCACTGCTGTGTCAAAGGTGCAATTAAGTCATCCAGAGACTTCTTTTAATTTTGTTAATTCAAATGTTATCAAATGAATAATTTTATTTGTAAGAGCATCAGTACATTTTAATGTCAGATAAATCAAATACTCTGCTTAATTCAAAATGTTGTACATGGAGGATTTCTCCTCTCCTCTCGAACTTGCATGTGAAGATAAAAGGAACACTTTATCTCATTCATTTTAGCTTGAGCTCAGGACAATCTAGACACCCAGAGACTTTTGTTTTTGTCCTATTTAATAATCAAGCTATTATCATTAATAGGTCCCATATGTTATGCTCTGATGACGTTTGTTTATTCATACAACAATGTTGGTAATGAGTTAAGAAAGTTCTAAATCTGCTGTATCATGAAACTGGCGTCTTAAACTAACTTTCTTATCCTTTCTGACATTTTTAATCTAACTTATGCCTCCTCTCAGTGGCTTCTGGCCTAACAGACCGAATGAGAAAGAGCTACGTCTTTCTAGGTCAAGTTAGCCTTAAAAGAGCTCTGACTTCCTGTTTTCCTTAGAGTTTGCTGAGGTCCTCAACCCCTGATGAGGTTCCCCAAAGAACTGATGATCGTCTGGTCAACACGCTAATGACCATGTCATTCAGTTAAAGACTTATAACATGCCAAGTTATAAGCCATCTTCAACAGCTGAAAAGCTCTCTTTTATTGACATTCCTTTAAGGAACGTCTTATCTTGAACAACAGCACCAGGAGCTGCCGTTACTTTCGGTTCGAGTCAAGGCGCACGTCTGGAGACGCTGAGAATGGTAAACGAACTGACCAAACTGGACCGAGGGAGACTGACCATCTTCACGAGGTAACAAGTCGTCAAATGCTTTGCCAAGGGTACCAACGTGTAGCTTTAATCGGCCGGAGAACTGCCATGTTTCTGGTTAAACACATCAAGATAACTCCCTGACTCTTAACTTTTCTTCCTCCATTTCTCCTCCTAAATCTTTCCCTCTCTATCTAAGCTGGAAACTATATTTTTTAAGTTAAAGAGCCCACAGACTAAATATGCTTAACATCTAATATTTATGTCTGTTGTGTTAAATTTAAGTGTGCTGACGTATTTGAATTGAAAGAAAGTGAAATCATGTCAATCAAGTGTAATGGTGTTAATTTAGTTGATTTATTTTAAATAAATGGTAGTGTCGCCTGGCATACCAAACTAAGTTAATGTCCATTGTCACTTAATGGCTCTGTTTATTTATCCATCATAAAGACCACAGAAATATTGGGTAAACTGAAAAAGAACAGAATCCGTGAACATTTACTATTCAATCTGAATAAGTAAATTAATTAAGATAAAGAGGTCAGTATTAATATTGACCTCCTCATAATTCTTACATCTGGTGGCCTTCGTACGTGGTTCTGAAAGTTTATTGATTTCTGTGGTTTCTCATGAACTGTAACGTCATGTTTGCATAAGTGGATCCAAGTTTTAAACTCTGAGGATAATGATTTTGGCTGGAAGTGTTCAAAGCAGGCAGATTCTGCATGTTTTTATCATTTGAAGCTGTGAGATTATTATTGTTTCAACTCTGTTAGACGCTGTTGGAAGCATTCAGGTGAAGTTTTGTCAGCCGTGGTCTGTGGTGGTTCTGGTCCTGGTTCGGCCCAGTTCACGCACAGACTCCGGCACAAAGCTTTGTTGACCGCCGAGTCAAAAGCCTGAAAGCTAATTTAACATCTACAAGATTGCTGTTGTGGTATTTTACATTTTAAAGAAGGTCGAAGCAGCATATATGTTAGAACGTTGTCGGATAGTGGTTCTGAAACCCGAATTCTGCTCCTTTAAAGTGGACGGAACCGACTTGACGCGCTCCGAGAGAGTCCGTGTTTGTTCAACAGCTGCAGTGCTGTGTTACTGAGCGTAACTAAGTTGGCCTGTCTAGGTGTGTTCGCCGCATGTTTCAGAATTTTGGAAAGTTAATTTGTAGCGTCTGAGTTGTTTTAAGAGTCTATAAAGTTGTGGTCTGTTGTGCGAGCTAACGTTAGAGCTACGTGTCCAAGTACACGTTTGTTTATGAGCTGTGATTGGATGAAACGAGAGCTGGGAGCTGTCAATCACTCGTAGCGAACGCTGATTCGCTGTAGTGGGAACGCACGCCGTTGCGACCAACCCACTTTGTCGTCATTTCCGGTACTTCATTGGTCGAAGGTTAGAAAACTACATTTACCATGGTTGCTTGGGAAAAGGACTACAAGCACTGTGATTGATTGGTTGACGTCACGTATCTGTGTAGCGAGCTCCGCCTCGCTCAGCACAGCAGAGCTGGTGACGCGCTGCGTCGACCCGCCTATTTGTGTCGTCATTTCCTGGTGCACTTTGAGTGACGAACAGTCACGTTCACAAAAAACATCATAAAAAGTCAGCATTTTATGGTGAGTTACCAGCTTTTAATTTTGTTCTGTACACAAACAATAGCTCCTGTTTATTTTAAATAAAATATTTAGAATAACAGAGGTACGGACAAACATTTTTGCTTATTTTAAATACAAAGAATTTAAAATAACAAACAAAAGTACAGTTTTCACTCCAGATAACTAAAAAATTTTTCCTTTCTCTTCCTTTCTCTGACACATCATCTTCCACAGTCGTCCTGTGCACATTTAAACTTTCCTGTTTATTTCAAATAGTGAAAAGTTTAGAATAACGAATACAGAACATCTTTTATTTTGATTTTCACTGAAAATCCAGATAAAAGATGGCAGGCACAGAGGGTGAGACCCCTGACACCTCTGATACAGGGCAGCCTGTGCCACCTCAAGGCCACGACCCGACCAAAGCAGATTGGATCGAATGTGCCTTATTTTCACTCACAGGGCCCATCACAAACTACCATGAAGAGACACAGTTGATGGAGGAAGCAGATGTGGACAGTGCATTAAAAACTGTAACAGCTGGAACCACAACGGCTGAAAAGAAAGCAGACAGAGATAAACGTTTGGCTAAATTAAGCCTTCTGTTAAAGGCCAAGCTAGACTTTGAAACTGCTGTACGCCGGGCTGTCTCTACATCATGTTTAACAGCACAAATGGAGGTTGCCACTTTACAGCAGGAGGTAAAGAGTTTAACACAGTCGAGTATTGGCAGCGCTGAACAAACGCGTAGTCTCTACGAAGAATGCAAAGTGTTAAAAAGGGATTTTGACCAATCACAAGTTGATTTGGAAAAATGTGTGGTGGAGAAGGATAAGTATTACCATCAATACAAGTCGATTCAGGCGGATTGTGGGGAGGCACGAGACGCGCTGGAAAAATGCACGGACACCCTGGAATCATTATCACTACGGTACACAAGGCTGCAAGAAGATTATAGAAAATCACAAGAACAGCACATGATGTTACAACGTGAAAATGATGGGTTAAAAGTCCAACTGAATAGTTGTAAAATAGAGCGTGCATCAGCAATGAACAAACTCTTTGAAGAAGAGAGAAAATGTTTGGGTCTCATGAGTAAACACCTTGAGAACTCACCGCCTCCGCTGCCTCCTCCCATACCTGATGACCTACTCCCTCCTCCACCGCCCCCGCCCATGCCAGATGCACTACTCCCTCCAACACCACCGCGCCGTCCCTTAGGGCCTCTAAAACCGACAATCCCACCGGATGCACCGGTGGGTGGATCTGATAATAACCCACAAATACCTCTATCAATGGCTGAACTACGGAATATGGCGAAAAGCATTCAAACCTTCGCCCCTGGCCCAATGGGCTCACACGAAACCAAGATCTATCTCGAGGACCTTGATTTCCAGCTTCAACGTTTCCCAGAAGCTACAGATGATGATAGAATCTGTCTGTTAAGGTTAACATCGGACAGGACGGTGCATGCTTTTATGAAGCGTCAACGAGAAGCAGTGATGAAAGACTACAGTCTTCTCTGTGCTGCGCTGATAAGGGAGTTTTCTCCTTGCACGGGGCCCGATGGCATCATAACAGCAGCTAACATCAAGCAAGGTAGGAATGAACACCCAAGGTCATATTATGACCGAATATTCCGTGCCTATTTCGGGGACAGATGCGAACCTGAAATGGAGGAGGAGGTAGGGTTTAAGTATATTTTCAGCCAAAACCTCTGCCCTGACATAAGAGAGAAAGTACATGTCAGCGCAAACTATAAACGGAGGTCCATCGAAGACATAAGAGAGTGCGCGATAGATGTTTTTACAGGTCGCACACCAAACAAAACACCCTTTGAAGTGTGTCCTGGTGAAAAGGTCAAATACCAAACGCTAGACCTTGAAGGAGCAAGAGCGCCAGCTCACTCTTTTAAGGAAGCCGAGAATAAGCAAAATTTCCAACCTGACAGACCGCAAAATGAAGGTGTCCGCTGGAACAAAGACCAAAAGGGGTCCAGAGACCCTAAGTGGTACAGGCCGCATCAAGAGGAAGAACCCCATCATCAAAAAAGGGGGGCTTTCCAAAAGAAAAAGAAATATGGGTCCCAAGGTGACTCATATGGAAGAGGGCGGTCCCAGAGGGGACCCCCGAGCAATGCGCCAGATCCTGCACCTCAAACTGAACAGTCTGGGGCGAGGAAAAACCCACAGAAGTTCCAGAAAAAAGGCCCTAAACCTCTGTCTTCAGAAGAGATGGAGAACATACGTCGGTTGTTAGAAAGTTTGAAAAAAACAAACAAGGAAAACAAACCTGGTGTGATGTGTAGCACTATCATTGATAGTGACTCAGAACACACAAATAACAGCAATGCCACGATTGCTGACAGTCACCAAGATACTGATGGTCAGGATGCTGACAATCAGGGTATAGACAGTCAACAAGATGTTGACTGTAAACATGACGTCATTGTTACAGAGTCCGAGAGCCCCTCATCAGAAAAAGGGGGGGAAAGCGCACTCACCAAAGACAATGACTCGTCACAGACCGATCACTCAGACCCATGTGTGACTGCACTACCAATACAGGTGAATGAAATTCACACAGACAATGGTAGACGTAACAAACGTCGAAAAAAACCTGATAGGTTCCTGTGTAACATTATCAGGAAGGGGCCCGCTAAGAAGGCTTACCTGTCAATCACTTTAGAAGGGGTCCTCACAGAAGAGGCCCTCCTGGATGGTGGGGCTGACATAACCA
>JBBPBX010021618.1:0-42198 GCA_038048925.1 Garcialebias charrua | reverse complement strand
AGTCAACGAGAAGTTGTGATGGGAGGTCAGATGATTGGGGGATGCCTGAGAGAGATTTGATGGTTTTCCAGAATTTTTTAGGATTGTTTAGATTTTTGGAGGTCTGAGATAAGAAGTAATTACGTTTTGCGGCTTTGATGGCAGTTGTGCATTTATTCCTCAGCTGCCGAAAATTCAACCAATCAGTGTCTGAGTCTGATTTTCTTGCTGCGGCCCAAAGATGATCTCTCCTATGCAGGAGGTCAGCTAGTTCAGGAGTAAACCAGGGGCTGTCACGGCCCTTTATCCTGAACTGCCGGAAAGGAGCGTGTTTGTTTACAAAGTAAATGAAACTATCATGAAAATAGTTCCAAGCGGTGTTCACGTCGTTGATTAATAGAATACGTTGCTAATCAAAGTGGGATAGATCCCAGACTGTTCATAGAAACGTTTCAAATCCCTTTTTTGAACTATTCTGGGCTTAATAGGTGGAAGTTTAGTGGATCTAAGAGCTTCTATTACGGAGTGATCACTCAAATGTTAGCAAATACACCTGTACCAAGAAATTTGTGAGGTGCATTTGTGATAAACAGATCTAAGGTGGAAGATTTTTCGGGACATTTTTTGTTTGGTCTTGTGGGAGAGTCAATAAGTTGTGTTAGATTGAGAGAAAGACAACATTCCTTGAATTTATAAATAATAATAATAATAATAATAAACTTTATTTGTATAGCACCTTCCTACAATGCCTTGCATTGACCAAGGTGCTTAACAGGATAAAAAGATGAATAAACTGGAACAATAAATCAGTGAAAATAGAATAAAAAACAACAGTAATAAAAGAAGGCAATGGAAATAAAAAATGCTACATACTAAAATACCAAAAGTAATAAAAGTTACACACTGAAAGCTTTTTTGAACAAGTGGGTCTTCAGTCTGGTTTTGAACAGAGTCAGATCAGAGGTGGCACGCAGCTCAAGGGGGAGGCTGTTCCAGGCTTTTGGGCCGGCAACAGAAAATGACCGGTCTCCCCATTGTTTGTACCTTGAGCGAGGCACCTCCAGCAGGTGTTGACTGGCAGATCGTAAAGCTCTGCCGGGCTGATGGGCTTTCAAAAGTTCTGAGATGTAGAGAGGTGCAAGTCCATTCAGAGCTTTGAAGACAAACAGCAACAGTTTGAACTGTATCCTGAACTGAACCGGGAGCCAGTGTAGAGAGGACAGGACAGGAGTGATGTGTTCATATTTTCGTGTGTTGGTCAAAAAGCGCGCGGCAGAGTTCTGTACAAGCTGTAAACGGGAGATGGAGGATTGATTAATACCAACATACAAAGCATTACAATAGTCAAGTCTGGAGGTCACAAAGGCATGGATGGCCTTCTCCAGATCACCACGGCTGATTTATCACAGAGGGGGGTCGACTTATTCCAATCAATGTTGAAATCTCTTGCCATAACGATCTCATTGTGTTTTAAATTTCCTATGAATTCAGTCAGGGAGGACAGAGCCTTAGGTGTTGCAGAGGGAGGACGATAACAACCTACAACAGTTAATATCTGACCTCCCTTCAAACTGATGTTCACAGCTAAAGCCTCAAACTGGTTTGTGATTGTTTTTTTAGACGCAATCATGGCAGCCAAGGAGTCTCTGATATAAATAGTGACTCCACCTCCCCTTTTATTAGTTGCATGTCATGCATGGTATATTCAGTTAGAAATGTTTTTGCACTAATTATAAAACCTGATGTTGTTTCAGACCACCAGCAGCCAGAAGTCAGGAGCAGAGAAAAAGCATCATGTTGATGGTTCCAGAGCTGAAGGAGAGGAGGAGACTGCAGTCTTCAGGGATGAGTAGAGCAGGATCTTCACATTCAGATGAAGAAACAGTGACACGTTTCAAACAGCTGTTCCCTCCACATGGAGACATGACAGACCCTGATGTCATCTAGACCAGCACATTACAGAGTGTTGTGCTTCCAGGTGGAAGAAAGTTCTCAGATTTCACCTTGTTCCTGGGATCAGAGAGAAACAATCCTCAGTGTGGATTCTTTTATTGTGTCTTTCTGTTTCTGATGCTGCTTTTTGTTTGTGCCATGAACTTTTCCACACATGCTGTTGTGTGATGATTTATAGATTTGAGAGTCAGCTGACATCAAATCAAAGCAACAGTTGAAGTTGGAGCTAAACTGAAATGTAGACTTTCTGCTGCATCAGTGTCAGTATTAGAGCTCCTGTCACTGAGAGGAAACAGAAACTTGATTCTCTGCTACATTCAGCTAAATTATGCATTCATTCAACCTTTTATTTATACAGGCTAGCCTCGTTGAGCCACGGGGACTCATTTTACAAGAGGGACCTGTTTCACTCACTCCCAGGGTCAATTTAGAGTTACCAATCAGCCTAACATGCATGTTATTGGACTGTGGGAGGAAACCGGAGTACCCGGAGAAAATCCACGCATGCACGGAGAGAACATGCAAACTCCACCCAGAAAGGCCCCCGGACCGGGATTTGAACTGGGAACCTGCTCGCTGAGAGGTAGCAGCTCTACCAGTTGTGCCACCGTGCTGCCCTAACATCTGAGGTGCATTTGTTCACGACGTGGTGATTTCAACAGATTTAGAGAAGAAATGTCTGAAAATGTTCTGATTTAGAGTTTTATTAGTTCATTATTCTTTTATTGTAGTTTAATGTTTATTATTTGATGGATTTATAGTTGATTTGATGTCAATGTTCATGTTTTTGTGTGTTACTGTGAAAAGTTTTCTCCTGCACTGAAGTAACAACTTCTGACCTGCAGACTTTATTTACCTGAACATGTTTGTTAGAGATTAAAAATCAAAGTTTGATTTTCTGTTTAAATAAAGGTTAAAAACTAAACTGTCAGGTTTGGAGGTCAGACATGAGCCAGAATCAATTGGAGAAGTTCTTCTTAGTTTTTCCTCACATTCTTCAACATTTTTAAATGTTATTTAATTAACAAAGACTAAACCAACATCTTCACACTGGAGTTGTGACAGTTTTCTGTTCTGGATCATACCTGTCTGTGTTAACGACAACACTTCAGCAATGACTGTTACTTCTCAAAAATAGGGGAAGGGTCAAAGGTCATTTCAAATCTATTTACTGTCTGAATGTTTATAAATCATTCTCACTGTTGAGCTCCACTTTTCTTCCGTATGTTTTTCTGCACGTAACTCGTTCCAATATTTTTTATGCTATGTCAAAAATTCATGTATCAGAACGTTCAGCTCATTCAGGACATTTCTGCTCTGATATTTGTTTTTGAGTAATTTTTTTAAATATTTAGCTTTGTCAGCCATGTTTTTCTCATTGAAAATGAATGGAGCTCTCATCACATACAAACCCTTTAAAACATTTTACTGCTCATAACAGCTTTTGTTTTAGTTCAGCTTTTTTCAGCTTCCTGCTAAATTCAGCTTTTTCTACCTTTTTTTAAGCAACAAATGTGTATTTTACTATTAATTTTTGACTTCTGGAATTTTTTGGCTCTGGAACCAGTTTCCTTGAGAGGGGTTGGACACTCTTCCACTCTGGAGTTGCCCCTGGTGAGAGGCGCCGAGCAGGAGTGGGCATACTTGTTGCCCCCATCTTGGTGCCTGTACGTTGGGGTTCACCCCGGTGAACGAGAGGGTAGCCTCCCTTCGCCTACGTGTGGGGGGACGGGCTCTGACTGTTGTTTGTGCCTATGCGCCAAACGGCAGCGCAGATTACCCACCCTTTTTGGAGTCCTTGGAGGGGGTATTGGAGGGTGCGCCTCCTGGGGACTCCCTTGTTCTGCTGGGGGACTTCAACGCTCACGTGGGCAATGACAGTGAGACCTGGAGGGGTGTGGTTGGGAGGAACGGCCCCCCTGATCTGAACCCGAGCGGTGTTCTGTTGTTGGACTTCTGTGCTCGTCATGGATTGTCCATAACGAACACCATGTTCAGGCATAAGGGTGTCCATATGTGCTCTTGGCACCAGGACACCCTAGGTCGCAGTTCGATGATCGACTTTGTTGTCGTCTCATCTGATCTGCGGCCGCATGTCCTGGACACTCGGGTGAAGAGAGGGGCGGAGCTGTCAACTGACCACTACCTGGTGGTGAGTTGGCTCCGATGGTGGGGGAGGATGCCGGTCAGACCTGGCAGACCCAAACGTATTGTGAGGGTCTGCTGGGAACGTCTGGCAGAGTCTCCCGTAAGACGGAGCTTTAACTCCCACCTCCGGGAGAGCTTTGAACACGTTCCGAGGGAGGCGGGGGACATTGAGTCCGAGTGGGCCATGTTCCGCGCCTCTATTGTCGAGGCAGCTTATCAGAGTTGTGGCCGCAAGGTTGTTGGTGCCTGTCGTGGTGGCAACCCTCGAACCCGGTGGTGGACACCGGCGGTGAGGGATGCTGTCAGGCTGAAGAAGGAGTCCTATTGGGCCTTTTTGGCCTGTGGGACCCCGGAAGCAGCTATAGGAGTTATTAGTCAGTTTACTGACTTACCTATAGTTTAGACGTGCAAGTCTGAGCAGACTTTATCTGCACAAACTTGCCACCAAGTTCACGGGGTCTCAACTTTTTCAGAATAAATCAACAAATCTAACGATGTGATTAGCCAGTAATGTAATTTCACGCTTAGACTTCAATTTATGTTGGTCTACCAAAAAATAGACCTTTTATTGAAACTATCACAAGAATTACATTAAACATTTGTATCGATATTAGCTCTGATTTAATAACTACGTTGACAAGAATTCAAATTAAAACAAACAGACAGTTGGACCTTTCTGTTGGCACATTACTTAAAGTTTACCATGATGAAAACAAACATATTAAATAGCTTATGAAAAATAAGAAATAGGAGGAAGGAGTTCTGGAGCTAAGTTAAGCTAAAGTTGTTTACTTTGAACCAGACTAGGTGACACCGTTTCCCCCACACGAGCAGATTGCTGGGCTCCCGCACGTTCAAACACACCACGGCTCTTTACCTGTTGGAGGTTCGTCTCTTGGAGACAAGAGTGGAGAAGTTTGTGGACACACACGTGGATGGGTTTGTCCAGTGGCCGTCCAGTTGGACTTCAGCGTGAGTGTGCTGATTCACGATACGAGGAACTCGCCTCCCTCGGCAGGGACCAACGGTCGAGCGCACAGACTGACTTTTCAAAATAAAACTTTAGAAAACAAATTCTTCCAGAACAGTGACAGGATCACAGTAAGGCTTTGCTATGATCCTAGCGGAGACGTGGGTCGTTGACATATGACCGGGCCGACTCCAGCTTTCCCAGGGAAGAGCAACCAGTTGGCAGTTAGTTGTCTTCCAAAAACTAACTTCCAAATAGGAAGTGCCCATTATATAGGGGAGGTGGGGTCTGACCCACCTTCTTAATGGCTACAGGCTGGTTTCACAAAATAAAAGATGGAAGTTTAATTTCATAGGTAGAAAGTCTCTTGACGGACAACAGGAAAACTGTTTACATAAACAGCCAGGTGGCCTGCTTGTGAGCACAGAAAAATGTTATGGCTAACTTCATAGACAACACAAGAGAAGGGAGAGAACAGCTCTTACCCTGACTTCTGCCTTAGCGACAGAGTCTGCTTATTTTGCAGAAATAAAACCAGCAGAAGGTCATAGCTCATGAAAGTAACAGATCATCATTAATAATGACAAAAATATACTGTAGATCAATTCTGAATTAACACACATTAAAGAGAAAGTTCAATCTGATTAATTAGTGTCCATTAATTCATAATAATTGTAAAAATATATAAGTGTCCATCTGTCTCCTTGAGGGCTTCAAGAAGGTGTAACCCTTAGAGTTTCAGAGAGATGTGGAGAGGTGTACTTGAAGGTCAAGACAAAGGCCTATATCACTACAGTCCCCCTTTTTGGAAGTCATCGCCTGTCCTTGGGGATGAGTTCCAACACGAAACGATACCACCGAATGTCTCTGACCTTTATGTAATCCAGCAAGTGGAAAAAAAAATTTCAAAAATATACTCCCATAATGTTTTTGGAAATTCCATACTGTTCGTAGGTAATCCCATTGCGGCAAGCTTTTAATCCTTTGGAAAACATAGTCTGTTAACCCATGGAGAACTGAGTCTGTGATCCCTTGGAAAACAAAGTCTTATAATCCACAACGGTAAATCCACAACGATGGGGGTTATTGATTTCATCAGCAAGAATGGTTTTTAATCAGCATGTAGAGGGGATCCCTCGATTGAAGCAGAGGAGGCGGGCCTTGGATGAAGGTTGAAGACCAACGTTGGATCAGCAGGTCCCCACATCGAAGGTTGCAGGCTGGATGGCTTCCAGTCGGTGCCACCCTGGTTCAATGTGTCATGCAATTATGTGGTTTTAGGTGGGCTTATGATTGGGATTCTACATTAAGCCTTACCTATATGCACCTGGTATGTAAGCTATCATGGATTAGATCAGCTACAATTACCAATTAAGGGGTGGATCAATGCTGTAAAAATCAGAAATAGGGATCTATACCTATAGAAATGTGGAGGGCTTCTGTAACGAAGGCCTCTTCTTTCAAACTATTCCTCCATTCATTATTTAGTTTAGGTTAAACTAAAAATACAAAAATGAAATCTAGTTTGGTCTAAATGTCTGTTGTCTCTTAGACGAACGACGCAAGATTTGGTAATCCCTAAAAATTTTGAAGTCTATGGCGAGACTCATCAAAATGAATAGATCTAGAATAGAAACGATCGAATCGGTTCTACCTAAATGATTGGGAGATCAGTGTAGATTATAGTACCTTAAGTAGTATTAATCTACTATGACTCATCAAAGATTGAGATCTTTAACAAAATGAACAGCATGTTGGCATAGTTAAAATCCATTTAAGTCTTCAACTTATCAACAATCAAAACCTCTATTGGCTGGGAGTGTTCAGAAAACAATAACAACTTCAATAACAACAAAAGTAGCAATCAAGCAACTAAAAACAACGTTTCACTACGTCAAACTCACTCTGGTCGTCAGACTCCAACGTCACACACAAGAAAAACAGTTCTTAGCTTTATAACCGATGTCAATTAAATCCTGCAGATTTAAACGGTTGTTAAGGTTAGTTTTTGTTGTGGGTTTTATGCTTAGCGTTTCTAAGTTCTAGTTGGAACGGTTTCTTTTCGCAACTAGTATAGTTTAAACTGTTTAGTTTATTTACTATCCTGTGCTTGGACGACCTTCTTTTCCCATGAAGTCTGTGAGTTTGCGAGATCTTTGTCGTTTGTGGGGTTATTGAAATCTTTGTCCTTGACATGGGCATGGCCTAACATCACCCCCCTGTGGTCATGAGGGACCAAGCACACGGGTGTGGACGTCCGTCCATGGGCACGAGTTAGGATGCCTTTGTTTAGTTTAAGCTGTTCGCGCAGTTTATGGGGAACCTTGTACAGGAACCTTATAGGTTTCGGCCAACGTACCTCTGTACGTTTACCTCTTTCTGCGTAATGCAGGTGTGTCACAACTGTCGGCGCCGTCGCAGGCGTGTCTCTGTTGTTGTGATGTATGTCATCCCACTTCATGAATGAAGAGGTGCTCTTTGAGTCTGTAAGAACTATGTCATCTTTGAGTAGTTCTAGATTCAAATGCTCTTGAACCAAGGTTTCATTGAAAGCTTGGCTGATAACTGAATTACCTGTCCCAGAGGACAGCACAGCGTTCTCGGTGCGTGATCCTTGGACCTCTACACCGTCCTCTACCCGTGGTAGGAAGTGTGAGTCAGCCCCCCTTTTGTTTGAGGAGGGGTCCTCAAAATCTGTAACAATGAAGTCCAAGTGACTGTCAGCGTGTAGTAGACTGTCACCTTGTGGGCTCAGATGTCCTTGAACCAAGACTTCACTGAAAGCTTGGCTGTATGCCGAATTACCTGTCCCACAGGACAGTACAGCGTCATCGGTGTGGGACACTCGGATCTCCACACCTTCATCTACCTGTGGTAGGAAGTGGTCAGGGAGTGCTGAAGGTGTTAGCTCGCAGAGGAGGTCCTCGTGATGGGCCAGAGTCTGGTCCACCTGTTGAGTCTCCTCTGTCTCACCTGTAGTTGAAGGTTCACCTACCGGGTCTGCGGTCTCGGTTGGGGAATCCCATGTGACCTCAGCGGTACCTGTTGTTAGACAGTCAGTGTCCTGACCTTGGGGAGGTACCACGATTGGCAGTGGACTGCTCACTGTGGTCCACATTGTCTGATTGCCATAATTTATAATCGCTTCAAAGCGATTTATAAAATCTTGGCCAACCACAAATGGAGTCTGGAGTGAGTCAAGTTCAGACACATATACCGGGTGGTATAGTGACATTTCGCCAATCTGCATGTGAACCATGGCTATTAGGGTTGTTCTCGTCTTTGCGAGGCCTTGTTGCTCACCATAAGTGTATTTCACAAAGGGTATTTGCCTGCCAACATCGTTAGCGGCGGTCCTTAGCTCCTCAAACAGTTCGGCTGACATGGTAGACACGTCTGAGCCGCTAACCAGGAGCGCTTCTTGCTCTAGGACCCCTTCCAATGTGAGTGGGAGGTAAGCTCTCTTAGCTTTACCCCTTCTTACAAAGTGACACAGAAACCGTTCAGGTTTTTCCACACGTGTCTGTGTACGTGTGACTCTGTCTGTGTAATCATCGTCGCTGTCAGCATCATGATGGCTGTCTGCCTCATGACCTTCAGGATGTGGATTTTCAGCAATTTGTTTGCCGTCAGTATTTATGTCAGTGTTGACGTTGTTGTTGTCAACTGTGTGCACTGAGTTGTTGCAAAAGGCAGTGCTGCGCGTCGCTTCGTCAGGTTGAACAACGTTGTTTGTGTTATCATCAAGGACAACGTCACACGTTGTGTCAGCTTGGTCAACCACTGTAACATTCAAATCATTTGACAAACAAACCACATCCTCAGTCACGTCCTCGCGCGGAGGCGCCGCTTCCATAATCTGGAGCATGTGTGACTCATTGCATGTCTCGAGCGGGGCAGGGGCAGGAGGGCCGCTTCTCGGGAGCACATGTCGGGACAGACCACTTTTCAAAGGGTCACGGTACCCAGACATCAACATCTCTCGAAGTTCACCCACAGTGAGATCCATGAGAGAACTCTTTTGGTTCGATCCGGACCATCTGGGTTCATCTGGAGGGCGAACACCTACCTTGTGTGGTTCTCTGCTCCTCTCAAGGTTTTCAACCTGAGGGGCAGGGGGTTCAGAACTCCTACAGCTCGTAGCACCATGCTGATGTATGTTATTATGAAAAACCTGTGACCTCTCGCACTTTGAAGGAGAGGGAACCTCTACTACTTCCTGCGAGTGGGATGTGACCTTTTGACCTGTACAACCCTCTGATGGTATCCTAGGTTGTATTTCGGCCTCAAAAACTGACGCAGCATATTGTCTTATCACTTCCATGGAATCTTTTTTGCAATCAACCTTGAAATGAACACATTTCATTTGAAAAGGCATAAGATTCATAATGAAAAGACGTTTAAACTCCATATTTTCCTCTAGTCCAGGAATAGTTTTGCCCCCGGAGTAGACCGAGATTAGCCTGTCGTAGAATGACAGGGGACTTTCCCACTTATCCTGACGGACGTTCTTAGCAGCTAAGTAATTAGCATACGAAGAGGCAGATTCCCCCAAAATGCGGGGAGCACGGGCAGGAATCCCAAGGCCCCCATCCATCCATCTAGGATAGATAGGAGAGGAGCCCCCCTCAGGTGGTTCACCTGTTTGAACGTCCATCTGTGTACTGATTTTCTGCGAAAAACCAAGTAAAGTGGGTCTCATATCGCAGCTTGCAAATATGCAAAGTGTATGAGCTGCTCAGAAAACATCCAAGATGTTAAATGAAATAAAAGTCAGTGATGTTTAGTAATTTGTCGACCTGTGACAAGGTCAAACAAAATTGGCTGTATTTTGTGTGACTTTGTGAAAATCAAGACAAAAGAAGCCTCATGTGTGTTATTTTAAACTTGCAGGTTAAAACAAAACAGGGACAGAGAGCTAGTTATGCACAGAATTGATGATAAAAGTGTCAGATTTTATCAAAAACAGACATGTCTGTATTAAACTGTGTAACTGTTCTGCCATCAACATTTGATTTTATGTGAAAATCAAAATAAAGTGTGCTGTGAGTACAAAATCCTCAAAAATGTCCCTCTTCTGAAACGGGAACATTCAGCATGTACAAATTACCTGAAGACTGCGTCTTTCAATGTAACCAGCAGGGGGCACAGCGCTGGAAGTGAGTTTATCACAGCGACTGTAATCTCTCTATCTGACCGCTATAGAGGCGCTGTTATCACCAGTGAGCGCAGCCGTAGCTTTCAGCCCACACAGACATCCAACACGGATGAAAAGCATCAATCAGACAGATCTAAAGCGTAACGTGATAAGCTCTAGAACCCAGGCTCACAAAACGAAATCATGTGAGCAAAATCGGTTGACTGTGAAACCCTTTAAACTGCGTTTAAAAGAAATAAGGTCGGTCCTCATAAAACCGGCAAAATCGGTGTCACGTGACCTGGTCACATGGCGATCGGCAGTTTTTCAGAGCAACCGGCTCTGTCCACCCACTAAAATCTCAAAAACACCGCGATTAAACAGTCTTTTCAAAGACAGTAATGGACAAACAAGCACGGAAACTCGTCTGAGACAAGTAGCAAGTGAAATTTGACGAGGAGCGGGGCTTCACCCACTGCGCATGCGTCAACACATACAGCGTAATCGACCAAACACAGCGAAGACAGAACTGTAGTTCTAAAACCCAAGTGTTCATGGGAAATTGTGTCTTCCAAATCTAACGCCACCCACTAGTGACGTGCCGTTCGAGCGGTGCGTTCACGGACCTGCGGTCTTTTGAACTCTAGCGAGGAACGGACTTTTTAACGTTCTAAAACAGTCATAAATATCGCAAAACACCGCGGTTAAGCCAGTCTTCGACGATATCACGTGCATAGAACTCAAACAACACAAATAAACTGTTAGAAATGTGTGCAAAAATGAATCTGACAACCAGAGTCTACAGAAACCAACGTTCTTGAACGCGACACACAATGGACCAATCACAGCGTTTTAAGCAGCCATCTTGTCGGTACCGTTTAGCATTAGCCCGAACCAAAGATTCTAGACACTTCTTTCACAAAATAAACGTATTTTTACACCGCAGAAAATACCGTCAATGAGCTAAAACACAACCAAGCTAACTCTCACGCCCCCAGTGGAGGCAGCACTCTAACTGTGTACAACAAACGGACTTGACGTCGAACGGAACCAGAACACAGTCCGGTCCAAAGCGAAGGGGGTTTTTCCCGAACCTCGGCTAACACGTTGTAACAGATTAGGTAAAAATGGAGCAGCAAAGAGTGAAACAGACGTTTAACAGTAAATCGCAGATGTAAGAAAATGAAGCAGGATCGTGACACGGCGGTCACAACAATGAAAAAATGCAGGCAGCCTCGTGACACGTAATGAAACGTCTCACAAGCACAGACAAAACATTTATCACGCACCCGCTCCAAGCATACGCTCAAATGTGAATGAAAAATAATTCTAACGGGAAAATAATCCAGACAATGCCACAATTAGCAACTCCCGGACACTCACCAGCCAAAACTATTCTTATAAGCCCAAAACCAGGATGCAAACTAATGCCAACAAACACCGTTAACAAAAATAAGCTACAAAAACAACTTATCAATTTAATCTTTCAGCAGACCCGTACGAGCCACCATATAACAATATAGGAGTTATTAGTCAGTTTACTGACTTACCTATAGTTTAGACGTGCAAGTCTGAGCAGACTTTATCTGCACAAACTTGCCACCAAGTTCACGGGGTCTCAACTTTTTCAGAATAAATCAACAAATCTAACGATGTGATTAGCCAGTAATGTAATTTCACGCTTAGACTTCAATTTATGTTGGTCTACCAAAAAATAGACCTTTTATTGAAACTATCACAAAAATTACATTAAACATTTGTATCGATATTAGCTCTGATTTAATAACTACGTTGACAAGAATTCAAATTAAAACAAACAGACAGTTGGACCTTTCTGTTGGCACATTACTTAAAGTTTACCATGATGAAAACAAACATATTAAATAGCTTATGAAAAATAAGAAATAGGAGGAAGGAGTTCTGGAGCTAAGTTAAGCTAAAGTTGTTTACTTTGAACCAGACTAGGTGACACCGTTTCCCCCACACGAGCAGATTGCTGGGCTCCCGCACGTTCAAACACACCACGGCTCTTTACCTGTTGGAGGTTCGTCTCTTGGAGACAAGAGTGAAGAAGTTGTGGACACACACGTGGATGGGTTTGTCCAGTGGCCGTCCAGTTGGACTTCAGCGTGAGTGTGCTGATTCACGATACGAGGAACTCGCCTCCCTCGGCAGGGACCAACGGTCGAGCGCACAGACTGACTTTTCAAAATAAAACTTTAGAAAACAAATTCTTCCAGAACAGTGACAGGATCACAGTAAGGCTTTGCTATGATCCTAGCGGAGACGTGGGTCGTTGACATATGACCGGGCCGACTCCAGCTTTCCCAGGGAAGAGCAACCAGTTGGCAGTTAGTTGTCTTCCAAAAACTAACTTCCAAATAGGAAGTGCCCATTATATAGGGGAGGTGGGGTCTGACCCACCTTCTTAATGGCTACAGGCTGGTTTCACAAAATAAAAGATGGAAGTTTAATTTCATAGGTAGAAAGTCTCTTGACGGACAACAGGAAAACTGTTTACATAAACAGCCAGGTGGCCTGCTTGTGAGCACAGAAAAATGTTATGGCTAACTTCATAGACAACACAAGAGAAGGGAGAGAACAGCTCTTACCCTGACTTCTGCCTTAGCGACAGAGTCTGCTTATTTTGCAGAAATAAAACCAGCAGAAGGTCATAGCTCATGAAAGTAACAGATCATCATTAATAATGACAAAAATATACTGTAGATCAATTCTGAATTAACACACATTAAAGAGAAAGTTCAATCTGATTAATTAGTGTCCATTAATTCATAATAATTGTAAAAATATATAAGTGTCCATCTGTCTCCTTGAGGGCTTCAAGAAGGTGTAACCCTTAGAGTTTCAGAGAGATGTGGAGAGGTGTACTTGAAGGTCAAGACAAAGGCCTATATCACTACACAGCAGATAGGTACCGGCAGTCCAAGCGGCATGCGGCTCGGGTGGTTGCTGAGGCAAAAACTCGGGCGTGGGAGGAGTTCGGAGAGGCCATGGAGAATGACTTCCGTACGGCTTCGAGGCGATTCTGGTCCACCATCCGGCGTCTCAGGGGGGGAAAGCGGTACGCGACCAACACCATTTATGGTGGGGATGGCGTGCTGTTGACCTCAACTCGGGATGTTGTGAGTCGGTGGGCGGAATACTTCGAAGACCTCCTCAATCCTACTGGCACGTCTTCCACTGAGGAAGCGGAGCCTGGGGACTTTGGGTCGGGCTCTCCAATCTCTGGTGCTGAGGTCGCCGAGGTGGTTAAAAAGCTCCGCGGTGGCAAGGCTCCGGGGGTGGATGAGATTCGTCCTGAGTTCCTTAGGGCTCTGGATGTTGTGGGGTTGTGTTGGCTTACGCGACTCTGCAATATCGCGTGGACATCGGGGGCAGTTCCCTTGGATTGGCAGACTGGGGTGGTGGTTCCCCTATTCAAAAAGGGGGACCGTAGGGTGTGTTCCAACTATAGAGGGATCACACTCTTAAGCCTCCCTGGTAAGGTCTATTCAGGGGTTCTGGAGAGGAGGGTCCGTCGGATAGTCGAACCTCGGATTCAGGAGGAGCAGTGTGGTTTTCGTCCTGGTCGTGGAACACTAGACCAGCTCTACACCCTCAACAGGGTCCTGGAGGGTGCGTGGGAGTTTGCCCAACCAGTTTACATGTGCTTTGTGGACTTGGAAAAGGCATTCGACCGCGTCCCTCGGGGGGTTCTGTGGGGGGTACTCCGGGAGTATGGGGTACCAGGCCCTTTGATACGGGCTGTTAGGTCCCTGTACGACCGGTGTCAGAGCTTGGTCCGCATCGCTGGCAGTAAGTCAGGCTCGTTTCCTGTGAGAGTTGGACTCCGCCAAGGTTGCCCTTTGTCACCGATTCTGTTCATAACTTTTATGGACAGAATTTCTAGGCGCAGCCAAGGTGTTGAGAGGATCCGGTTTGGTGGCCTTAGAATCTCTTCTCTGTTTTTTGCAGATGATGTGGTCCTATTGGCTTCATCAGTTCGTGATCTACAGCTTTCGCTGGAGCGGTTTGCAGCTGAATGTGATGCGGCCGGGATGAGGATCAGTTCCTCCAAATCCAAGGCCATGGTCTTGAGCCGGAAAAGGGTAGCATGCCTTCTCCGGGTCGGGGAGGAGGTCAATCCGTGTATCATTCGTTCATTTGTTTTTTCGTTTGAAACAAAAATGAAAAAAACAAAAAACCACTTGTTTTTTCGTTTTTCGTTTATTGAACAAAAACAAAAAAACGGATTACAAACCGTTATCCGATTTCCGATTTTGTGCACAAAACGAAAATGGAAAAAACGGATAACGACGGGTCAGTTTCGATTTTGTAATTTCTTTTATTGACAGCGGATATGACCCGGAAGTTCTCTCTGCCCCGGGAGGGAGGGAGGAGGGGGGGCGGCAGTGATCAGTAGTGATTCGCGAGCGACGCGTTTGCTACACAGAAACGTTGTTGTCCTGTCAAGTTTTGTTGTATAACGTGAAGTATTACAGTCAGAACTCAGAATTTGGATGAAATTCTGACTTGGATTCAACTGAGCAACTTTTCACCTCCGCATCATCATCATGGCAGCTATTCACAACAACAGTGAGTGAAAACTTTACATTCAGCAGCATTCTGTTTGTTTGTTTCATATTTAGTCAGTCATACATGTGGTAGGCTACTTTTAAAAGTTTGTAAGGTGACACATTAAAATGCTTATTGCCACAACAACAAATAGGCTAAACTTCTAAAATTATGCTTAACTTGGTTAGTGTACAAAACAATTTGCACAGGCTCCTGCAGCTGTTGATCATGTTGCTTCAGTTTGTCAGCTTTGTTATGTAATCCAGTCAACATGTTGAAAATATTTCATTTATTTTTCTATTTAATTTGGACATCACTTGGTGTTATAGTGGTGTATCATTAAAATGATGGAAATACATGACATTACAGTAGTTTGACCCATTGTCTTAATACTGTAGTATACTGCATATAATATATACTGTGTGTGTCTGTGTGTTTTATCATCAATTCACAGAAATATCTTCACCTGAAGAGTGGACCCAGGTGGAGGAGAACAAAACAGATGGAGACGTCTTCATGATCTGTAGAACACCAGGACAGATGCTGCATAATCCTGTAGAACATCAGGACTGATGCTACAGAATCCTTTAGAACATCAGGACTGGTACGTTTGTGCATCAAGACATCAAAATATGCAGAAATACCACAACTGGCCAGAGCATTGAGATGAAAATGAATCAATGAAAATATGAATTTAATATTTTTTCTGACAGTTCTCATGAACATATTGTTGGAAAAAAAAGGATAACAATGAACCAAGTGTTTCTGTAGTTATGTGTAAATAAAGTTACAGTAGTACACTATATTATCTGTTAGTGTTGAGTTATTCTTTGTGAGAATATTTGTGTATCTGTTTTAATTTCATTCGTTCATCTACAACTCACAGCTCGTACTTTAGTAAAAACAAAATTGGTGAATGTTAAAAAAAACATTTTATTAAAGTAAAACCATCCCATATTATCAAATATATGAAAATATATGAGTGGAGCGAGGATGTCAGTGTGAGTCAATCTAGTACATTCAGCTACATGTTTACATTCTTGGTCTAATTATTTTGACCTCGTGTGTTTTTATGCAGCTCTCAGAAACTAAAGTCTTCACTCCCTCATGCTGCTGAGAACCATATCACACCTGGGCAAAGGTAATGTTTTCTCCATAGAGACTTGATTTTACTTCAATTTTTATTGATTTTACTTCTGTTTAACAATTTTACCTGTTTAACTTGTCATTTTATTGTATATTAAATTGAGTTTTTAGTTCACTGTGTGTTAGTGTACTGACATGTAAATACTGTACACACTAATCTAGGTTCTGCAGGCTCTGTGCTGCACAAGATTCATATACCTCGCCTCTTTGCTGCAGAAGCCTGGTGTTGGAGGAGGAGAACCACCTTCCTCCGCTTCCACACAGAGTCTGGTCTTCACCAACTCCCACCATAACCAGCAGCCGCCCCCGAGCTGCAGCACAAGATTTTGATGGCCGCTACAGTGACACACAAGTTATCCTGGACTGTACAGAACTACGGTGTCAAACACCTTCATCCCTGCTCCTCCAGAGTAAAAAGTCTTCTCTTTGGTCAGGAAATGGAGATATGAAGTTTGACAGAAAAGCTGATGGCACAGTCTTGAAGAAAAACAAAATGCTGTCATTTACTTATATTGACATTGTCTTACAATTGTAAGTAGATATTCTTGATGGAAATATGTTGTACTGTTTTGTTTGGAGGTAAGTGCAGTACCTAAATATTTTATTGACCACTGTATTTTGGTATGTGGATATCTTTTAAATTAATTTTGTTATGTGAGAATGTTAACCAATTGTACCTATGTAAAATAAAAATAAGTTTTTTGAGAGGTCCAACTTTGAAAAACCTTGTTTATTTGATAGTGTCAAAAACAGGGTAAAGTTAAACAATCAAACATATTAACAATCAAATGCCTTAAATGAAAATTACAGATATATTATCCATTCAATTGGATATTTTTTTAAATTATTGTTAGTCTTGTTTTATAGCCACAGTAACAACAACACAATATCCTCTGTATTTCAATATTTGAAAACTTTAATTGTGAAATAGAAGGTCAAGATTTTACAGGTAAGAAATCATATGGTAAAAACCTTTAAAATAAAACTTTTATTGATTTATGGAATCTGCTACCAAGTAGGTAAACAGATTAATGAGGGCTGAAAATTTTACAAAAAAAATCTTGTAATTGCTTTGACTGATAAGGTATTTAGCACCAGCAGCAGCCAGAACCAGGCCAGCCTGTGCTGATGTGTTGGGGCGCAGACGACGCTGAAGAAGGGCTGCTTGTTGAGATGGAGGACTGGGCTGACGTGCCAGATGCAAGGAGGGGCCGGAGTGTCTCTGAACCAGCTGGCTCAGCACAAGGCTCTGGCTGCAGGCCAACGTCACCTGCAAACACACACACAATAATTAAATCTATATCACGCACATACATTCAAACAAGACTGCACAGATACTGATGAACTTACGGCTGAACTGTGACGACAGAGAGGTGGTGTTAAATTCAGAAGCCTTCATGTACCCGCTGGAGGAGGATGGTGGAGGTACAGGTGCTCCCAAACCTGGCAGTCGACCAATGGAGGTGTTGCTTCCTTGGGTGCCAACAGGAGGAGCAGTCTGGGAGTGAAGACTTTAGTTTCTGAGAGCTGCATAAAAACACACGAGGTCAAAATAATTAGACCAAGAATGTAAACATGTAGCTGAATGTACTAGATTGACTCACACTGACATCCTCGCTCCACTCATATATTTTCATATATTTGATAATATGGGATGGTTTTACTTTAATAAAATGTTTTTTTTTAACATTCACCAATTTTGTTTTTACTAAAGTACGAGCTGTGAGTTGTAGATGAACCAATGAAATTAAAACAGATACACAAATATTCTCACAAAGAATAACTCAACACTAACAGATAATATAGTGTACTACTGTAACTTTATTTACACATAACTACAGAAACACTTGGTTCATTGTTATCCTTTTTTTTCCAACAATATGTTCATGAGAACTGTCAGAAAAAATATTAAATTCATATTTTCATTGATTCATTTTCATCTCAATGCTCTGGCCAGTTGTGGTATTTCTGCATATTTTGATGTCTTGATGCACAAACGTACCAGTCCTGATGTTCTAAAGGATTCTGTAGCATCAGTCCTGATGTTCTACAGGATTATGCAGCATCTGTCCTGGTGTTCTACAGATCATGAAGACGTCTCCATCTGTTTTGTTCTCCTCCACCTGGGTCCACTCTTCAGGTGAAGATATTTCTGTGAATTGATGATAAAACACACAGACACACACAGTATATATTATATGCAGTATACTACAGTATTAAGACAATGGGTCAAACTACTGTAATGTCATGTATTTCCATCATTTTAATGATACACCACTATAACACCAAGTGATGTCCAAATTAAATAGAAAAATAAATGAAATATTTTCAACATGTTGACTGGATTACATAACAAAGCTGACAAACTGAAGCAACATGATCAACAGCTGCAGGAGCCTGTGCAAATTGTTTTGTACACTAACCAAGTTAAGCATAATTTTAGAAGTTTAGCCTATTTGTTGTTGTGGCAATAAGCATTTTAATGTGTCACCTTACAAACTTTTAAAAGTAGCCTACCACATGTATGACTGACTAAATATGAAACAAACAAACAGAATGCTGCTGAATGTAAAGTTTTCACTCACTGTTGTTGTGAATAGCTGCCATGATGATGATGCGGAGGTGAAAAGTTGCTCAGTTGAATCCAAGTCAGAATTTCATCCAAATTCTGAGTTCTGACTGTAATACTTCACGTTATACAACAAAACTTGACAGGACAACAACGTTTCTGTGTAGCAAACGCGTCGCTCGCGAATCACTACACTGCCGCCCCCCCTCCTCCCTCCCTCCCGGGGCAGAGAGAACTTCCGGGTCATATCCGCTGTCAATAAAAGAAATTACAAAATCGAAACTGACCCGTCGTTATCCGTTTTTTCCATTTTCGTTTTGTGCACAAAATCGGAAATCGGATAACGGTTTGTAATCCGTTTTTTTGTTTTTGTTCAATAAACGAAAAACGAAAAAACAAGTGTTTTTTTGTTTTTTTTCATTTTTGTTTCAAACGAAAAAACAAATGAACGAATGATACACGGATTTTTTGGTCATTGGATTTTGGTTTTCAAAATAAATAATGAAAAACGAAAAACAGATGGTTTTTCGTTTTTCCGTTTTTAAAACGAAAATGAAAATCGAAAAACGGATGGTTTTTTGTTTTTCCGTTTTTAAAACGAAACTAGAAAAACGGCAATTGCAAAAAATGAAAAAAGGGAACATTTTCGTTTTTGCTCAAACCAAAGACAAGCTTTTATTTTGTTGATATTGAACCGGAACCGGAAGTGAAGACCTATGACCTCTGAATGTAAAATGGATACGTTTGTCTTATTTAGAGGAAATCAACGCATTTAATTGAGAGCTTATGATCTAACCATCAACAAGATTTCTTTCATATTCCAAGTAAGTAATAAAATGAATATATTTGATAATATTCCGTGTATATTTAACAATAATTGGCCGTAGGCTAATGCTAACGGTAGCCCAATGCTTCACTAAGGTCTTAGTTTACTCATGGATTTAATAGCCCACATTTGTTTTTAATTTTATGTTTTGAATCCTTGGCTCGGTGCATAAAGTGTTGTGGAATTTGGGATAACACATGTCGAATACAACATCAGAAATTTTACATTTGAAGTAATAAAAAATAAGTGTGTTATGGGCACCACACTGTAACAAGTGGATTGTTAGTTCAGCCTGTGTTCCCAGGGGGATATATTTGGGTGTGACACAGGCTGAGGAGGGGCTGAGGGAAATAAACTCGTCATGTCTGCTTCAATAAAGATTAAAGTAAGCTACGATACAGCTTTAACCGTCCGTTCTGTATCCACAGTATTCCTACGCCCCATGATGCTTTGCGCGAAATGTGCACACGACTTCCGGTTGACCGGAAACCCCGTTTGTTTACATGCGAGTAATACAGTTGAAGACAGTCCAAACTTTGTTGTTTTAGTTCATTAAAAATGTGGGAACACCACTCGTTTTGTTAAAAGAGGAGGGACAAATAAAAAGAAATTACAGATGTTACCTGATCGCGCAGACATAATTTAAAAATAACGCGTTTGCTCCGGCCTCTCGGCTAAGGTTTATTAGCAGCTATCTCGGCTAAAGATACCAGTCGCGTCTGAGATCTATCGTTTTAAGACAGTAAATCTTCCAAAACTCTCATTAATAAACCCTCCCCGACTAAAAAGATGTTACCTGATCGCGCAGACATAATTTAAAAATACATAAATAGCGAACGCGTTTGCTCCGGCCTCTCGGCTAAGGTTTGTTAGCAGCTATCTCGGCTAAAGATACCGGTCGCGTCTGAGATCTATCGTTTTAAGACAGTAAATCTTCCAAAACTCTCATTAATAAACCCTCCCTGAATAAAAATATGTTACCTGATCGCGCAGACATAATTTAAAAATACATAAATAGCGAACGCGTTTGCTCCGGCCTCTCGGCTAAGGTTTATTAGCAGCTATCTCGGCTAAAAATACCGGTCGCATCTGAGATCTATCGTTTTAAGACAGTAAATCTTCCAAAACTCTCATTAATATCCCTCCCCGAATAAAAAGAAATAACAGATGTGACCTGATCGCGCTGACATAATTTAAAACTACATAAATAGCGAACGCGTTTGCTCCGGCCTCTCGGCTAAGGTTTATTAGCAGCTATCTCGGCTAAAAGTACCTGTCGCGTCTGACATATATCATTTTAAGACAGTAAATCATCCAAAACTCTCATTAATAAACCCTCCCTGAATAAAAAGAAATTACAGATGTTACCTGATCGCGCAGACACAGCCATAGAGAAGGATGCAGGAACACTCTTTCTTTGTTTTGGGTCCGTGTTGAAAACACTGTTGTTTTAGCCAAAGATTTAGCTTGGTCCGGTTGTTGGTGCAGCCGCGAACAGCACAGCAGGTACCTGAACCCCGGTAGGACATTTCAGTAAACGTTCCGTTTAAACAAAAGCTGTGTTTGCTCCGATAAAATGAATGAAAATAACTTTCAAAAACACCCGCGATCCATACTCCACCTATGGAATACAGGCACTTCCGGTGTCGGACAGGAAGTACAATGCACATTCGCTTCTACAGTGACATCCCCAAGAATACTGTGGATAGTTGCTAGAAGACAGAACAGAATGAAACATAGTGGCAGCAGTCAGGAAGTTGACCAGAATGAGTTTGTAAATGTTTGTGCCGAGCCATGACGAGCTGGGAGTGCATTTCCCATGTCTTATAACAAATTAATTTATTATTTACCATTTAGATACTCTTTTTTTTCTTTCTTTCTTTCAGGTGTGTGCAGACCATGTTTTATTGACAGCTGATGACAACAGAGGTGTATTGCCTGATGCTTTTGAACTAAGAGGCAGTAGCGAAGAGGTAACATTTGAATTAAAACAGAAACTGGAGATCACATTATTTTTCAATGCTGAAAACTGAGTTTGACTTGAATGTTTGTGTTTTATTTTAAAAGGTACTGCTTTCTGGAAGCAGCACGCAAGAAAAACATATGCTGTGCCAGAGGGACAACTCCATAGGCTCAGAGGGATTAAAAGAAGGAGAAAAAGGTCATAGTTTATTAAAGGTCCACTGACATCATCTTACAAATTTGCATAAAATGATAGAAGATATATATCTTGTATCATTCAATTATGTTCGTTTTTGCAAACAAAATGATAAATTAATGAAAATTCCTTTGAAAGTGAGTTTAAAATGAAAAACAGTGAAAAACACATTATTTTTCAATGCTGAAAACAATATGTTTTTATGTTTTCAGTCGACAAGAGGAGACTGGACCGCTAAATGTATTGGACCAAATTGAGGTCGTTCTTGCATCACAGGGTCTGCAGAATATCTGAAAAATCCTGAAAGACCTTGTTCAGTGTGTGCAGGTCAGTCAGCACAGCACTGTGACTTAATGAGGATCAGGCTGCAGCTGTGAGAGCTGATTTTGCTTGCATCATATGTAAAGGTTATTTGATTGATTTTAGGTTGCTATGCAGAATATTATGTAGTTGATATTGATAAGTATTTTCTATACCAAGAAAATTAAATGTAAAACTTGTTAAAAAAATATTGTGCAATGTTGCAATTATACTAACATCTTACCCATTTTTATGTTAAATACAGAGCCTATGAAGGAGCCAATGTTTGCAGACTGCTGTAGACGTCTTCTTGGTTGCCAGTCTTGCCTGCAGCAGTGGCAGGACAGCCACTGTCCAAAGTGTCATGGGGAGGATTTTGAATACCACATACAGTTGTGTTCTAACCAACTTCCTACACCCAAACAAGTTTTCTTTATTTTTGCTTTATTTATTTTTTCATCACAATATTGTTTTATGACATTGAGAAAAAATTGTCTTAATGTTCAAAAGTTTTTTAATACAGACATTTTCCAATAAGATTGTTGTTTTGCACTGAAACTGAATTTCTCTAATTGTTTTGATATACAGTACAGTACTGTAAATGATCATTTTAGATTAATTCACAATCACCACTTATTTTGAACATATTCATTCATTCATTCAACCTTTATTTAGTCAGGTAAATCTTTTGAACCTAATGGGCTCATTTACGAAAGCGACCTGCTAAAACTAAAGAACAATGAACAGCAATGATAGAATTTTCTTAAACAATAAACAAACAAACAACAATAGAAAAACAAAAAAAAAAAAAAAAAAATTTTTTTAACAAAGCATCAAAAAACTAGCAAAGCATTATAAGGTAGACGTATAAAATCAAAGACAGGAACAAATCTGCATTGGTTTTTGCCAGGATTCCAACAGATTCTGAAAACCATTTAGAGAAGTTAAGGTCGAGAGCTTCAGATCTTTTTGTAAGGTATTCCAGGAAGCTGGAGCAGAGTATGTATATGTATATATTATATGAGTATATGAATAATTTATTAAATTTTCACACCTTCTTAAACATTTCATACATGTCTCTGTCACATGGAGCAGGCAGAAGAGTGCTTCACTGAAATACTGTAGTCATTATTGACTGGGTAAGCAGCCCCAAACTCCACCTCTGCCAGGCTTCTGTTTTCTTAATTATGAAATGGGTCCACACCAAAGGTTGACTCTGTTCACAGTGAAGATCCCAAAGGTGGTGTGCATCAGTTGCACACTGGGTAACAGGCTTTCTGCAATTTTGGCAGCTGATTGGGTTTTCCTCGGCCTAGAAAAAAAAAAAATTCACTACAAGAAGGCATCTGACAGAACAATGTTTGTCTTATATTTAGGGGTGCTTGAACAATCAACATGAGAAAACATCTAATTTAGCCTTTTCTTAAACCTAAAGTGAGGACTAATTGCTACATTACACAGTGGTAGGATAACAGACAGAGTCAGAGAGTGTTAATTGTCATTTGCACCGCATGTGGTACATGTGATGAAACGAGATTATGTACACAGGGTCCCAGTTGCATCCAAAAACAAAATGTAAGAGAAAAACAGTAATAACATCTAGGATATAACTAAGAAAAACATCAACTAGAAATACACTAAGCACTAATGTAATGGCAAAACATCATTATAAACAGCAGCACAAACACGAGTCTGTATGAGCAGATGGTCACAGATGAACACAGCAACAAGAAAACAGATCAGCACATGATGTGATATTTTGCAGTGATTATTCTTATTTTTATTTATTCATGAGTCTAACAGCCTCAGGGTAGAAGCTGTTCCTCAGTCTAGTGGTTCTACATTTGATGCTCCTCAACCTCCGTCCTGAGGGGAGTGGGGCAAAGAGTGTGTGTGCTGGGTGAGTGGGGTCTTTCATGATGCAGGTGGCTCTTTTCCTGCATCTGGAGGTGTAAATGTCTGTGATGGTGGGGAGACTGACTCCAACAGACTTCTGTGCAGCCTTCACCACTCTCTGCAAAGCTTTTCTTTCTGCAGCTGTGCAGCCTCCATGCCACACGTTGATGCTGGAGCACAGGATGCTCTCCACTGCACACCTGTAGAAGGAGGTGAGGACTGGGCTACTAAGACATAATGTATGTCTATACAGGATTCATGTGATAATTTTAAAGCACAACAGCATGTTTTTCTTGCGTGCTGCTTCCAGAAAGCAGGAATAGTTTTTTAAAACACCAAACATTCAAGTCAAACTCAGTTTTCAGCATTGAAAAATAATGTGATCTCCAGTTTCTGGTTTAATTAAAATGTAGCTACCTCTTGGCGTCTGCCTCTTAGTTCAAAAGTGTCAAAAGCCCCTCCATCAGGCAACGTTGTCATCAGCTGTCAATAAAACAGGGTCTGCACGCACCTGAAAGAAAGAAAATAAGAGTATCTAAATGGTAAATAATAAATTTATTTGTTATAAGACGTGGTGTGGTTTGCCCATAACACACTTATTTTTTATTACTTCACATGTAAAATTTCTGATGTCGTATTCACCCTGTGGTCTGTAAGGATTCTAAACATAAAATTAAAAACAAATGTGGGCTATTAAATCCATGAGTAAACTAAGACCTTAGTGAAGCATTGGGCTACCGTTAGCATTAGCCTACGGCCAATTATTGTTAAATATACACGGAATATTATCAAATATATTCATTTTATTACTTACTTGGAATATGAAAGAAATGTTGTTGATGGTTAGATCATCAGCTGTCAATTAAATGCGTTGATTTCCTCTGACAAACGTATCCATTTTAAATTCAGAGGTCATAGGTCTTCACTTCCGGTTCCGGTTCAATATGAACAAAATAAAAGCTTGTCTTTGGTTTGAGCAAAAACGAAAATGTTCCCTTTTTTCATTTTTTGCAATTGCCGTTTTTCTAGTTTCGTTTTAAAAAGGGAAAAACAAAAAACCATCCGTTTTTCGATTTTCATTTTCGTTTTAAAAACGGAAAAACGAAAAACCATCTGTTTTTCGTTTTTCATTATTTATTTTGAAAACCAAAATCCAATGACCAAAAGATACACGGACCGACAGCTGTATGATCCCAGTCCTCCCATTGTCTTAAGCTGAGTTTCCCACCAACTCCAGGATTTTGGCGGTCAGGCACTCGAGCGCTGCCGCCAGATTGATGGGGATTCGTCCATGGCACCTCCTTCTCAACTCATATGGGATTTGGGGCTGTAGTTGAGATATTTTTGAGCTTTTGAGACATTAATCAGCTGCTCCTGGTTGTTAAAAATACCTTGTTTTCATGGTTACACATCATGACAAATGCCCCAAAGTAAAAAGTTTTCAGTAAAAAAAAAATTCCAGCTGCACAACATCCAATACCAGAGGGAATAATCATCCAAAAAGAGAGATTTACATCCAGAAACAAAAAGAAAAGAACGTTTTCAAAAACAATAACTTGGAATGAATGTAACAGAGCTACTCCAACATGCAGCCACCCCGAGCAGAGCATTTGTAGAACCGGTCGGTCTACGTTCCTATCCTCACCTATGGCCACGAACTCATAGTGACCGAAAGAATGAGATCATGGATCCAGACGGTTGAAATGAGTTGCCTCTGCAGGGTAGCTGGACTCTCCCTTAGAGATAGGGTGAGAAGTTTAGTTATCTCATCTGGGAGAGACTCTGAGTAGAACCACTGCTCCTCCACATCAAAAGGAGCCAGTTGAGGTGGGTTGGGCATCTGGTAAGGATGCTCCCTGCGCGCCTTCCAATGGAGGTGCTTCGGGCATGTTCAACTGGGAGGAGACCCCGTGGAGGACCCAGGTCACGCTGGAGAAAGTACTTCTCTCGGTTGGTTTGGGAATGCCTTGGTGTCCCCCCAGAAGGAGGTGGAAAATGTGGCTGTGGAAAGAGATGTCTGGGCCTAATTGCTCAAGCTGCCGTCACTGCGACAAACTTCAGAATAAGCAGAAGATAATGGTAGATGGATGGATCTTCAATTTTTCTAAACTTGGGTTGTTAAACGTTAGGATCTTTTTCTGAAACATGGCTTATTACAACCAGAGATTTATCATTCCACAACCATTTTTTTTATTTGTGTCACCTTAAAAAAGACATCATGGTAATACAACCTTGTAAAAAAAGTTATGTTTTCATGAAGACTAGATGGAGACATCAGTGGCTGTACTACTAATGCACCGTTTCAGGGGTTCTCCTTTTCTCACCACCTACAATAAGATCAAATTGTCTCAGGTGTGGGTAATAATGCTCTGGAGATGAAGCTGTGAGTGGTGATGTCATAACCTTTAGCGAGGATTAAAAGAAGGCACACAGTTTGTTGGACTGCTTTTCAGCAGCTGACACGTTTCATCATCTCATCTCTGGCTGTTACAGACAGATGTGAAAAACAAGCCGACAGAGATAATTACTCAGAGGATTTTCTAGGTGGCAGAAAAATAATGATCAATGCAACCATGGTAGAAGTATTCACCTTGTCAGGTCTGAAGGACACAACAATAAAGTACAGAGTCATACTTTTCTGTCTAAACCTGTTTTGTTACAGTGCCATTTTGTTTGTGAATGTAGCTCTCATCTTTACGGTCATACTTGAAGAAAAACTTCACAAACCCATGTACATCTTCTTGTGTAACCTGTGCTTCAACAGTCTTTGTGGGACAGCAGCCTTTCACCCTAAGTTCCTCTTCGACCTCTTGGCCAACACTTATGTCATATCTTACGCTGGTTGTCTCCTGCAGGCCTATTTTATTTATGCCTATGCATCAACTGATTTCTCTATCCTGGCTGTGATGGCCTATGACCGATATCTTGCTATATGCCGCCCTCTGCAGTACCATGCTATCATGACAAAACAATGGGTTGTCTTTTTGGTGTGTTTCTCCAGACTTGTGCCTTTGATCTCTGTGTCCATTGTGGTGATTTTGACAGCTACACTAACATTATGTGGCTCCCACATAGATAAACTGTATTGTGATAACTGGTCTGTCCTCATGCTGTCATGTCATTCAACCATGTCTAATAATATTGTTGGATATTGTGTTATATTTCTGTATTTTCTCCATGCTGTCTACATTATGTGTTCCTATGTGCAGTTGGTAAAGTTTTCCTTGAAGTATCAGGATTGCAGGAAGAAGTTCTTGCAGACATGCACGCCCCATTTGTTCTGTCTGATTAATGCTACTGCCGCTCTTCTTTTTGACCTCATGTACGCTCGATATGGGTCCAAATATTTGGAGCAGAGTTTGAAAAACTTCATGGCTATCCAGTTTCTGATTATTCCCCCTCTTTTGAACCCTATCATATACGGTCTTAATTTAACTGAAGTGCGTAGAAGCTTTTTGAGACTAAATAGGTACAACAAACAGCTCAGAAGGTAAGACTGACAGATCCTGCCGTTTCTTCATATGTGAGCGTTATGTCAAAAGAACCACCCTCTTATGTGTAGAATCCAGATTTTTCTTGACTGATTTAATAAACATCCAGTTTTTGACTATTTCAATCATTAAAACCAAAGCATGTGCAAATTATTTGTCTGGGAACAAAAACAATAACAACAAAAACAAAACCAATGTGTGAATGTCATGATATTTAAAATGTCCAAAACTGAGTGTGCAAAATATTAGCATGGAAAAAGCATTTTTTTGTTGTTGTTGCACAGAGTGGGTTTTAGATTAACAATTATTTTATTTTTTTATCCAAATTTATTCATTTTAAAATACAACACAAATCAATCCCACAAATTTAGCTTATACAACTTATAAATAAAATGATGGGTAGCAGAAGGAAGAAAACAAATCTTAATTTATCTGCCCCCTCTTTCAAATAAACTAACCAAACAACAATCATCTGCAAGTAACTGAACAAAAAAATAAATTTTTTCCATAATTATCGAACTACGTAACAGTATTTCATATATATTTTTGCAATAGTTCAGTTTTAATCATTTTCTTAAATGTAATCATTGTTTTTGCATTTTTTACATCAGTCTCCAAACCATTCCACAATCCAATTCCCTTGATTGAGGTTGACCGACCCTTCAAACTGGTTCTATATTTTGGTTTAACAAATATTTCTGTTCCCTTGAGATTATAATTGCTTTGTCGTTTAACAAAATATATTTGTATATTCAAAGGTAGTTCATTTTTATGAGCTCTATACATAACTGACAAAGTATCATAATCCACTAAATCATGGAACTTCAATAATTTCCGTTGATGAAATAATGTGCTATATGGATGACAGTAATGTTTTCTAGTGATTATTCTTATAGCTCTTTTCTGTAGCAAAAAAATAGGCTCCATAAATGTTTTACATGCTTTACCCCAAACATCAATACAATAAATTAAGTACGGAACAATAATTGTATTATACAACAAATACAGAGCTTTATCATTTAACAAGTTCCTGACTTTGTATAATACTGCAATAGATTTAGCTATCTTTATCCTTACAGAATTTATGTGATGTTTCCATGTCAGTTTGTCATCAATGATAACACCCAAAAACTTCAGTTCACTCACACGACAAATCTCAACACCATCAATCTTAAATGGAACATCAACAGTTTCCTTTTTTTTTTACTGAATATCATGTACTTAGTTTTATCTAACATTAATGACAATTTATTTAGTTTAAACCAATTTTGTATTTTAACAAATTCTGTCGTCATCAACACAAACATCAGTTCAATATCTTTACCCAAACAAAAAAAATGTGGTATCATCAGCAAATAGGATACATTTAAGGAGTCCTGACACTTTTACCAAGTCATTCACATACAGAATAAATAACTTTGGTCCAAGTACAGAACCCTGAGGGACTCCACATGTAATATTGCAAAGGTCGGATCTTACATCATTTATTTGCACAAATTGTTTTCTGTTTCTCAAATAGCTAGATACCCACTGTAATGCTGGTCTTCTAACACCGTATTTACTTAATTTGTCAATGAGAATGTTGTGATCAATAGTATCAAATGCTTTTTTTAAATCAACAAAAATACTTATAGTATCTGCTCCTTATAAAAAGTTATTTTTATTTGAATTTAAAATGTTAATTTAAGTTAAAGTTTGTTTTTTCATGTAAATTATTAAAATCTTGATGATAACAAAGACTCCGTGCAGTGGCTTTATTTTGTTTTCACTTTGTTGCTGTTTTGTTTTGTGAAATTGAAACTCTTTATAACAAAAAACTCACTTAAATAATTATCATGTCATGTTGTAAAAATGACAGATGTTTATCAGAAGCAAAACTATGAAGCCATGAGTAAAATACTTTTGTTTATGATGTTAAAGCTTGTATTTTTGATGCCTTTAGTAAATTAATCACAAAACAAAATCATATTTTAAAGCAAAGAGGAACAAAAGGTGAGGCAAACAGAAATAATAATAAAAAAAACTGGACAAAAACATATTTTTACACAACTTGAAAGGAGAGTTTTGTAGAATATATTTTATGTTGAATGACTACTGGTCTGGGTCTGGGTTCCTCCTTTGTCTGGACCTTCCTCCTTCCTCCTGGACCCATAACATATTAAACATAATCAAATAAAACAATCTTCAACAATATTTTGTTTTTTCTTTCTTATGAGCATATAAAAAGAGTAAACATTAGTCAGATTGTAGCTGACTCTGAGTCAAAGACAGTGAATGTGAAAACAATAAATATTACTCAAATCAAAAGTAACTTTAAAGTAAACAGTTCATGGTTCATCTGGTAGACAACCCAAAGGTCAGAGGTCATAGTCAGGAGAGCGTATCTTCATGCAATAGCTCTATCTTACAAAAGAGGCCAAAGGTAATTTAAAATGATCTGAGGCAAAATGGAAAACTGTTCTGTGTTCCAATGAATAAAAATGGAGAAGTTCTATTGGAAACCACAGACACCATGTCCTCTGTACTAAAGAGGAGAGAGATTATCCAGTCTGTACTCATTACAGTCCAGAAGTTTGCCTCTCTAGTGGTATGGGGGTACATTAATGCTACTGGTGTGAGCAACATATACATCTGGAAAGACACCACCAGTGCAGAAAACTGTACACGTTTTTAGAAAAACATCTGTTTCCATACAGCAAACTATTGAGCAAAGAAGAAAATGGTCTATAAACATTTACAGACTGTTGGCAAAAGTAGAGAGGAAGATTCACAGTTGTAAACATGACCCTGGCCCAACTTTTTGTGATGTGCTGCTGCCATCAAAATAATAAAAAGAACAACAGTTTATCAGTTTCAACATTTGATATGTTTACTTTGATCCACTGTGAGTAAAACATATCAAAATAATTGCATTGTTTTTATTAAATTTTATTCATCGTAACTTTTTCTAAACTTGGATTGTCAAATGTTAGGATCTTTTTCTGAAACTTGGCTTATGACAACCAGAGACTTATCATTCTAACCGGAGGGATTCCATCTCTGCTCTTTGCAGATGATGTGGTCCTGTTGGCGTCATCATGCCGTGATCGTCAGCTCTCACTGGAGCAGTTCACAGCCCAGTTTGAAGCGGCTGGGATGATAATGAGGCCATTGTCCTCAGTCCGAAAAGGGTGGACTGCTCTCTTCGGATCGAGGGTGAGGAGGTTCTGCCTCAAGTGGAGGAGTTCAACTATCCTAGGGTTTTGTTCACGAGTGAGGGAAGAATGGAGCGTGAGATTGACAGATGGAGTGATGCAGCGTCTGCAGTATTGCGGACTCTGTGCCGGTCTGTTGTGGTGAAGAGGGAGATGAGCTGTAAGGCAAAGCTCTCTGTTAATTCAGTTCAATTCAATTAAAAAATGCTTCATTAATCCCAAAGGGAAATTTAAGTGTTGTTGTAGCTCATCATCCTGGTTTAATTCAAGAGTTGTTATAGATGCAGATCTTTTTTTTTCTCCCTGTGCTTTGAGGATTTGACCAGCTGGTCTCTCAACAAAATTGATCAACTTCTCCCGACAGGAGTCAGGGTAAGGAGGACCAGTGGCGGCCCGTGTAATGTCCACCAGGTGGGGCTATTTTTCAAAAATGAAAACAAGGGTCCTGGAGAGTGCGTGGGAGTTTGCCCAACCAGTTTACATGTGTTTTGTGGACTTGGAGAAGGCATTCGACCGCGTCCCTCGGGGGGTTCTGTGGGGGGTACTCCGGGAGTATGGGGTACCAGGCCCTTTGATACGGGCTGTTAGGTCCCTGTACGACCGGTGTCAGAGCTTGGTCCGCATTGCCGGCAGTAAGTCAGGCTCGTTTCCGGTGAGAGTTGGACTCCGCCAAGGTTGCCCTTTGTCACCGATTCTGTTCATAACTTTTATGGACAGAATTTCTAGGTGCAGCCAAGGTGTTGAGGGGATCCGTTTTGGTGGCCTTAGAATCGCTTCTCTGTTTTTTGCAGATGATGTGGTCCTATTGGCTTCATCAGTTCGTGATTTACAACTTTCGCTGGAGCGGTTTGCAGCCGAGTGTGATGCGGCGGGATGAGGATCAGTTCCTCCAAATCCGAGGCCATGGTCTTGAGCCGGAAAAGGGTAGCGTGCCCTCTCCGGGTCGGGGAGGAGGTCCTGCCCCAAGTGGAGGAGTTTAAGTATCTCGGGGTCTTGTTCACGAATGAGGGAAAACTGGAGCGTGAGATCGATAGGCGGATAGGTGCAGCGTCCGCAGTGAAGCGGGTGCTGTACCGGTCTGTCGTGGTGAAGAGAGAGCTGAGTCAAAAGGCAAAGCTCTCAATTTACCGATCGATCTACGTTCCCACCCTCATCTATGGTCATGAGCTTTGGGTTGTGACCGAAAGAACGAGATCTCGGATACAAGCGGCTGAAATGAGTTTTCTCCGCAGGGTGTCTGGACTCTCCCTTAGAGATAGGGTGAGAAGCTCAGTCATCCGGGAGGGACTCGGAGTAGAGCCGCTGCTTCTCCACATCGAGAGGAGCCAGTTGAGGTGGCTCGGGCATCTGGTTAGGATGCCTCCTGGATGCCTCCCTGGTGAGGTGTTCCGGGCATGTCCCACCGGGAGGAGACCCAGAGGAAGACCCAGGACGCGCTGGAGGGACTATGTTTCTCGGCTGGCCTGGGAACGCCTTGGGATTCCCCCGGAGGAGCTGCCCAAGTGTTTGGGGAGAGGGAAGTCTGGGCCTCCTTACTTAGGCTGCTACCCCCGCGACCCAACCCCGGATAAGTGGAAGACAATGGATGATAACTTTCAAAGGGATTTCACAAATTAAGGCACGTCACCATAACTTTTGCTTATAGCACTGGGCGAGACATGTACACCCTTGAAATGAATGATAATGGCCAAGGAAAAGAAAATCTTGGAGGGCAAGTGTGTAACAGATATCTCTAAACTTGCCCCTCCAGAAATATACACAGCTGAATTGCTTATTTACTTGAGGTCTACCTACATTTTATTTTTTCATTCTAGTCTGGCCAATGTCCTACAAACACTAGAGGGACGTGTCAACACAACTTGCCTATTCAACTGTTGAGGCGTGGAACAGTGGAGGAGACAGAAACAATTTTCTCCCAAAAAACCCCCTTAAGAGTTTCTTTCTTTGGAGAACCGGGGATCGACAGTGGTGCTTTTAGAAAATAATTTTTAACAGTTGTGTTTTTCCTAGTCATATGCAAAGAACAAAACACTAAAGTGTATGGCTGTCTTCAGTTTGCATGCAATCTTCATGGTCAAAATGCCTTCAGCGCTTTCACATGTTTTCTGTAAAATTCTAGAATAATAAACCTCTTTTTGTCCTCCATATATGGCCCCACATTGTCTTTCAATCTTAGAAATGATGTCAGGTCTTGATGCCCACTTTTTTCAGGGAGGACATACATGGGGAAAAAAAAAACAAAAAAAAAACTTAATCGAACACTACCGTCAAGAGAACTTCAAGTCAGTACAATTGTATTGCGCAGTATCATAGTTGTATATGTATTTTTGATTTAATAATTCATTTTACTCCTACAGAACAACTGGAGAGATCATAGCTGTAAGCATAACACAAGGTGGTCCTCCACCAAACTTTTTCCGTGAGTAGTGCTTTGAGTACATTTCCACTGGGGAGATTGACAAAGATAAGATTGGCAAAAGATGATGTGACTGATCCCGAGCTCAGGCAGCTTATAGAAGAGGTGTGTGATATAATTTATATTACTTATACTCTTTTGTGTTTCTATCCTGTTTGGTTTACTGTCGCCCAAGATGTATGAATATTTATAAATTCTAGACGTGATAAGTTCCTGATGACCTCATTTATAATGTTTTCCCTTCTGCTAAGGTTGAGTTAGCTGAGCCCAAAGCTCTAAATCAACCTAACGGACCAAATATGTACTGGCATGTGGATACAGTCATGTGAGACATGACAGGAAAGAAGAAATTATCAAGTGTGTTAATGACAGGAAAGAAGAAATTATCAAGTGTGTTAATGGCAGGAAAGAAGAAATTATCAAGTGTGTTAATTTTCAGTGTCTCTATTTTAGTGATGTACCGGTAATGATGCTTCCAACAACAATTTCTTTTTTTTCAACAGCATATCCTCTTTGAATAGGTCCACTAATGCTGCAGCAGCTTTCTTCTGGGATGACCCTGTTTGGCTTGAAAGACATGATTATGCAGCAACTACATTCCGGCCACTGTTTATTCCTGGGCTTTTGGAACAGATCAGTATTGTGTCAAGCTGTTGCTTCTACCAGTACTTTACATTTAAGAACTTAAGACTAAATTAACTTTTTTTTTGTTCTTTCTTTGCTCTAAGCCGGATTCTGAATTCCTTGTTGGATCATTGTTTCCAAACTTCAGTGAGCTCACTGAAGCGTCGGACGGAAAATAAAATCGTAAACTTCTTCCAAGATTTCATACTACTTTAACTGCAAATTAAAAAACAATTTGGCCTTTTGAATGTTAATGTTTCCTTTAATTCAAGCTCTCATTCAGATTCAATTTGCAATATTTATAATGTATATTCTAACATTTATAATATTGCCAACTTTTTCACAGGATGAAAATTCCTTGGACCACAAACACCATTATGTTTGAGAATGAAGATGGGCATAGGAGAGAGATGGAGAAGTCAAAGATCACTGTTGGATGCATCCTTCAGTGGCTTACTGGACAGGCACATGCTCCCATCACCTCCACAGACTGTGACAAATTTAAGATATTAATAGAATTTGAGCACAACTGCGGAGTGCCTTATGGTGCACACACAATATACTTCCCCATCGTTAACGCATGCAGCAACACAGTCACATTTCCAACTCAGCACATCACCTCATACACAGAGTTTGTACAGGTCTTCACACAGTCCATCACCAACAGTCGGGCATTTGGTCAGGCATAAGTGTGCTTTGTCACACTAGTGACCCCCCCCCCACGACCCAAAAAGGAAGAAGCAAGTACAGATGATGGATGGATTCTGATGGTCTACGAAACAATTCCAGGAACTGGATGAAACACTCAAAAAAGGAAAGTTAAATGGTCCTTACATTAAAACAAGAACAATGTGTACGTTTAACAAAATTAAATCATGTTTTAAAGGCAAACGTGACAAAATCATGTCAGATGAGCATGAAATTCAACAACATAACGTTTATAAAATTCAGTCATGTTGAGATAACATGATTCATTATAGTCAGACTGAATTTGCACCCAATTTGCACCTGCGAGATCACGTGAGAAGACACACTGACCGGGAAATCTGCCTCTAGTCAGTCAGCACGAGAGAGAGAAAGTTGCCTGCCCTGCATCGTGTTTGAAACTTGGGGAAAAAGTAAGATTCAATCCATTGTCATCAGTCTTAATTCAAATGAAAATACCTGAATGGCATAATCAGTGGACTTTTAATTAAAGCTGTTGAAATTATCGCGTTAATTATTTGCGTTATTTTATTTATTTTAACACGTTAAAATAAAATAACGCTACGATTATTTTGAAAAGCTCCCCCCCGGATGCCGAACCTCACTTCCAGTATCCCGGGAAAGCTAGCAATGGATTCAGCCAACGTTGTTAGCGCAAGCACCGTACATTGCACTCACATGCGATCACTGGATGTCTGCTAGCAATGCTAACTATTTGGGTGTCACGGCTCACTTTATTGATGACAGCTGGTGCCTGCACTCCTTTGCTTTAACTGTGAGTAAATCTACTAAGCGCCACTATGCAGAGGCATGAGCGCAGCACGTCCAGGCGGTCGCACAAGAATGGAACATTGAGAAGAAAAATAATAACGCTCGAGACTCCCCTGCTTACAGGAGCTGAGCTTGGAAAGCTGAAGAAGTTGGAGGAGCTACTTGAGCCATGCAGGTACGGTTTTATTTCTTTTTCCTTGTAGTTAAGTTGATTTTGGTTAAGTCAGTGGGTCAGTTAAGCTGTGTAAATAAACAAACCAATTGTGTGTGTGTTTTTCTGCATATTTAAATTATTAAAATTTTATGATTTGGTTGAATAAAGTATTTTACAAGTCATGTATAAAACTCATTAACAATATTACCCCCAAATATTCAATTAAAAAGGTGTTTAAAAAAAGAGTCAATAATAAATTAAAAAATAAAATATAATTCTTCTTTCTGCTCCCTTTTCAGTGTTTTTCTTTTTGATGAATTTGCTTTTATTCTAAATGAATTAAATTAAATAAAAGCTCTAATGTTTTTTTTTTCAGTCAACCTTTACTTACTTGATTATTGTTTATGAATTTGTGTTTTCACAGGTATGTCACAGAAACTCTGGGTGGACAGAACCACATCTCCTGTTCTGTGGTGTTGCCTGCCTTCTGCCACATGTTCGGAGTCATGGAGCCTTCAGATGATGATACTGTCAACATACTGCAATTCAAGAACTGCGATTCAAGAAGGCCTTTTGTGAAGACCTGGCTCAACGAAAGAAGAACTCCAATCTCACTTGGCTCAAGAATGCTACTGCACTTCATCCCAGGTTCAAGGACTTAAAATGCCTGCCTAAATCTGAGAGAGACAAAGTGTGGAGTTCTTTAAACAATTTGCTCAAAGAAGGAGTGTCCAGATCCAAGATGCTAAAACAGCAGGGGAAGCACCACTAAAGAAGAGGAAGATGTCCATCTTCTTGCCTGCGTCATCTGATTCAGACACAGATGATGAGGCAGACTCCATGCAGTCCACACTGGAACGCTACAAATCAGAAACCAAAACTGAATCAGAAACCAAAACTGACGTGGATGAGTGCCCACTGCAATGGTGGCATTCACTGCCGCCTTTGCTGAGAAGATTAGAGTCCAATGTTCCCTCTAATGGTACGTCCACACCAAATGGCTTTTCAACTGCAGGAGCGTCCAGTTTACATGCAAAGTCAATGGGAGGTGCGTCTTGGCGTCCCGTCACGTATGTGTTGAGCGTGCTGGAAAGCGCTTTCCGTGCACGTGAACCCGCGTCAGCCTCCAAAGCACGCGTTGATTTAGCTGAAGATTTTGCCGTTCAAACGCCGTTCAACTCGTGTGTCAACCAATCAGGGAGAGTCGGGGGGAGGAGAGAGGGGGAGAGTCCGCTATGTGACGCGGAAACGAGGGGACGGGTATTGCGCAACTATGTGACGTATTGTTTGTGGGACACAGAAAAAACCCGCGAAGTCATGTACTATGGAAGAGAAACTCATTGTAGCTGTGTGTTCGCGACAAGTCCTTTACTACCAGTCAAGTCTGCTCTACAGAGACAGAAATAAAAAGGTCCTTGCCTGACGGAGTGCAGTGAGGAACTCGGTAAGCTCCTCCATCTGGATTGTCCATCGGCTGCCGACTTGTCCTGTTTGCTGGTTGGGTGCGCGTTGTTCATAACACCAGCGTGAGGCTTTGTCACCTGTCCTGTGTGGCTAATCTGGACCGACTGATGTTCAGCTCAGATTAGAATTGCATTTCTATTGCTGATTGGGCCATAACTGTTTTTAAAGTGTGAGTGGTTTTAGCTTAGTATTTTTAATTAAAACTAAAACAATTGTGCAACTTAATTTGTGGAGCTGTGTGAAATTGTCTCAAGCCTCATCTGTAACGGGTCTGTGTGCCTCAAAGGTAACTTTTTATGTGAAGTTATTGCAACCAATTTCATTTTTTATTTAAAAAAAATTTAAATTAAAGTTGCCTCTTTTATCATACCCGGCCGTCCTGCCACATATACATTGAGCTCAGACATCAGTTTTTACTATGGACCAATGAGAACGATCTAACGCAGTGAGTGACAGGTGTCCAGCCAATGATAAGATACGGTTCACTTATGTTACGCAGCCAATCATCGCACGCCATTGTGTTTACGTGCCATGCCGGTAAGCGTGGTGGCACCTTGCATTTTTGCTAGGTAGGAAAAGTGCGGCAGAGTTAAGAGACACAAAAGCTAACACCCTATCATGGCTAAGCGAACTGGCAGTGGGACATCCACTCATCAAGCTAAAGTAAAAAATAAAATAAAATTGCTTCTTTTAAGATGGAATGGCTGTCAGAGCTTGTCCAAATAGAAGAACAAGTGCACTGTTAAAAGTCATACTCTCCATTAGTTATCATAACGTTTTTCTATAAGTTACTTCCAATTAACATAATGAGTTATGTAATTTCAACTTAATTTCATGCGTTATTGGCATTTCAACTCAAGGTTGTGAGTCACGTCTGTGAAACATAAATTTAAATGTGCGAACTTAATTTGAAAATCTGAGTTTTAAAATAGTAACCGGATCTTATAAAAACTGATCACCACTAGCAGTATTAATGCGAGATAAAAAATAGTGCCGGAAATTCGCTCTTTATCTGAATTGGGACTAAATATGATGTAATATTTAGTCAGACTTTATAAAGTTCTCCATCCCAGTTAGAATTGCATATTAAATGAAGAAGAGGACCACCTGACCAGATTAAGGAGTCGAAAGCAAAGTCGCGGATGAATACCATTTTTTCCAAGACCTGGATCCGGCGCAAGGTCGTTCAAATTCGGCGCGCGGGGAATAATAGAAACAAGGTAAGCTGCATTTGTTGTTAAAATATGTTATTAAGAGATAAAAGTTCGTGTCTCTGTTACATGTTTAAACACAGGACATAAAACAACAGCTTGCTAACTGTCGAGGGCAGGAGTTAATTAAAGCAGATGAACGCAGTATGCTTTCGGTTGCGCTTATAGAACTTTTCTTAAGAGAAAATACAAGCAGCTACCATGATTTTTGTATTGTACACCCTCAGAAGCACATATGTGGCGCTTGGTCAAAGTTTTGCTTCGACGTGCTGACTGCAGATGAGTTTGTAGCTTCGGGAAAAGGCTGTGCGTCAGGGATTAGTCATGTCCCTTGTCAGGAATTAGTCGTGTCCCCCTGCGTACCGTTTTTTTTTTTTTCCACTGTTGTGTCCCTTGTCAGGAAAAGTCGTGTCCGCCTTTCGTTTTTTTGTTTTTCACTTATTAAATGTCGTGTACCTTGTCAGGAATTAGTCGTGTCCCCCTGCGTACCGTTTCGGTTATTTTTTCACTTATTAAACGTTATTAATGGGAAAATATGCGCCACGGAAATAAAATTCCTAGGCGAGTTTCAGCACGGCGTTATTATCTTGTAGCACGTGTAGCATTAGCAGCCCTAGCTTCTCGCTGTGGTCTCGTGTTGACGTTTTTTCACGGAGATTAGGTCTGCTGCAGACAACACGTAACTTGTTAACGTCTAACGTGTTAACGGACTTTAAACGACGTCATCCAAACGTGAACATTTTCTAGAAGCAAGAAAAGCAGCTTGCAAACATCGCTAAAACTAGCAGCATTTAAACAACCTTTAACAGGTAAATGATCAATAACACAAACTGTATGATCTAAAAAAGCTCAGTCTGGTCCTCTGGACATTCAAAAAAATAAGACAAAGCAAAAAATATATAGAAACGTTTCGTCTGAGCTTTTTTAGATTTTTCTACCTGGATTATTGAGCATGCATCAGGGTACAAACTGTATGAGTTTTAAAGCTCTGGATCTACAAAAACATGTCTGTATGTTGTTGATCTGCAGGCTTTAAAGTACCTGAGCCTCGCTACAACATCCCCATCATGTCAACACTTCAGCCAAAAAGTTCATCACTTTATGAAAAAACGAAAACTGATATTGTCAACAAGTCCTGGACCAGATTAAAGCTCTGCCCTGATGATGATGACCGAGAGATTCAACCACCTCAACTGATCAATAAGAGGTATTGTTCTTTTATTATTATTATTATCTAATTTATCTTTTTTGTTTGTGGATTTGTGTGTTTGTGGATTTAGAAAAAGCATATGACAGGGTGCAAAGAGAGGACGTGTGGTATTGCATGAGGAAATCTGGAGTGGCAGAAAAGCATGTTAGACTGGTACAGTATGAGGACAGCAGGACATGTATGAAGACAGCAGGACATGTATGAAGACAGCAGGACATGTATGAAGACAGCAGGACATGTATGAGGACAGCAGGACATGTATGAGGACAGCAGGACATGTATGAAGACAGCAGGACATGTATGAAGACAGCAGGACATGTATGAGGACAGCAGGACAGTGGTGAGACGTGCTGTGGGAGTGACAGATAGCTTCAAGGTGGAGGTGGGAGTGCATCAAGGATCGGCTCTGAGCCCCTTCTTGTTTGCTCTGGTGATGGACCGACTAACAGATGAGGTCAGGCAGGAATCCCCATGGACTATGATGTTTGCAGATGACATTGTGATCTGTGGTGAGAACAGGGAACAGGTGGAAGAGAACTTGGAGAGGTGGAGGTATGCACTTGAAAGAAGAGGAATGAAAGTCAGCTGTAGTAAGACAGAGTACAGGTGGTCCCCGACTTACGAGCGAGTTCCGTACTTATGAGTTGCTCGTAAACCGAAAATTTGTACCTCGGAACTGCCCGCAGTGGCTATCTCGTAAAACCGGAACTTTGCTCGCAAATAGAAAAAAGACGCTAGCGCTGCGGCGCACACCCGTTTATCAACATGAGACTGAACAAGCGTACTTACTGATCCTTAAACATGCACAACACTTTATTTACAAGCAGTTAGCTAGCACATTACACCACGCATTCATCTATAAACACATACCTGTACAGTTTTTTCTGTACAACAGTGCTTTTCTCCGCCTTTTGTTTTCACACGACAGACACGTCGTCTCTCGCCCCCCCCTCCGCGCGCTCTATGTGCAGTCAAAATGCAGTGCAACTGTCTAGTCCAGACAGAAAGGACTGTTAGTATCCTAACTTCATACAGAAAACGTTTTAATAACTTACCGAAAGCCGTCTGCTTGCGCCGCCTTCAGCTGCATCTGTTAGCATTAGCACCCCCGAATCCGCAGCTCCGGGCAGTCCGGTTTATCTGCATCTCCAAAAATGCTGTCGGCTTTGTTATTCCAAGTTAGCTCGTTGTCCCCCGATGTCTTCGGCTTCCAGTCCGACATCGAGGCGAGCTCCAGGGACCTCTGATCGCACAAAGCCGGCTGTCGAAGCAACAGCTCTGGTGGGGTCCGGTTTAGCATGTTAGCCTTAGCTCATACCATGAGCTACTGGTCTCGCGCGGTGCTGTGGGAGCGCTCGGCGGAGCGATCGCGGCTGCTGCTCCAGTCCTGAGACATTCACAGAGTTCAGGGAGTGTTTCCAGTTAATTTATCCGTATGAGGCATCCTCTTATGGGAGAAACAGTCTTCCAAAGCCGGCTGCCGAGTGCCGAGACTTGAACTAATTAATGTAAAATGGCGGCTCCGCCATTTTACATTCATTAGTTCCAGAGTCGGCAGTACCGAAATACCAGTTCATTCATTAGTTCCAGTCTCGGCAGTACCGGAAATACCGCCTCCGCGGTGGAGGCGGTATTTCCGGTTCCTGGTTCCCGCAGGAAGTTGTTCAAAAAAGCACGAAATTATTAAAAAAAAAAGATAATAATGATACTTTCCGTATTTATAAAGCCATTTAAAACATTCACAGCTGCAACAAAGTGCTGTACACATGAAATTAAGAACATTTAAACCCAAAAAAAAAAAATTCTTTTTTTTAAATTTAAATTTCATATTTTTATTAATTATGATAATCTCGTAAAGTCGAACGCTCGTAGGCCAGGGTGCTCGTAAGTCGGGGACCACCTGTACATGTGTGTGAATGAGAGGGAGGAGGTGGAACAGTGAGGCTACAAGGGTCAGAGGTCACAAAGGTGCAGGACTTCAAGTACTTGGGGTCCACTGTCCAGGAAAATGGGGAATGTGGTAAAGAGGTGAAGAAGAGAGTCCAGGCAGGATGGAGTGGATGGAGAAAAGTTTCAGGAGTGATTTGTGACAAAAAGGTTTCAGCAAAGGTCAAAGGAAAAGTTTACAAGACAGTGGTGAGACCAGCTGTGTTGTATGGTCTGGAGACAGAGACATGGACAAAAAGACAGGAGACAGAGACATGGACAAAAAGACAGGAGACAGAGACATGGACAAAAAGACAGGAGACAGAGACATGGACAAAAAGACAGGAGAAAGAACTGGAAGTAGCAGAAATGAAGATGCTGAGGTTCTCCTTAGGAGTGACATGGCATAAGATTAGTAAAGAGATCATCAGAGGTACTGCACATGTTGAACATCTGGGAGATAAAGTTAGGGCGGCCAGACTGAGATGGTTTGGACATGTCCAGAGGAGGGACAGTGGGTATATTGGTAGAAGGATGTTAGAAATGCAGCTGCCAGGAAAAAGACAAAGAGGGAAGCCAAAGAGGAGATATATGGATGCAGTTAGAAGGTAGTTGGAGTGAGGACAGAGGACAGGTGGAGGAGGATGACTCGCTGTGGTGACCCCTGAAGAGGGAAAAGCCGAAAGAAGAATATCTAATTAATCTTTTTAGTATTATAATCTTATTACCGTAACTTTTTTTTTTTTACCTCTTTGTGTTTTATTTCCAGTCTGGGACAGAGATAGCAGCTGACTTCTTCCTCTTCAGGGAAATTTGCCAGATCACCTGCAGCGAAGAAGTCTGATGACTGAACTCTGAACTTTTCCAGGGACAGGTGGGAGCAGGTCCAAGAAGAGCTTGTTGTGAGTAATGGCAAATACAGCCACACTGCTGCTACTGTTGTTATTGAGATGATTTTCTCCACCACTGGAGATATTCACTGCAACTAGATCTGTACTTTTGGCAGAAAATGTGGACAAGTTGGTCTTTTTGGACAAAAACTTAAAACTTGATTATCGGTAGTTTGATTGTAAACAGTCTGTTGCTGCTTATTGATCTGGTTCTGGCTGTTATTGTGTTTATTAAGATTTTTATTATTGTTAGTACAGTTTATTTATTGTAAAGAATGCCGTTTATTTAGATTAAAGATTAAATTAAGATTATATTACACATTAAACTGTATTCTGAATTGGACAGTAATTTATTAAGCGTTTGTCTTTGCTCAGGCTGGGCGCGTGCCCAAGAGTATAGCAGATCAGGGAGCTCCACCTCAGCTGCCTTTCTGGACTCACCTGCCCCTCCTCACTCACCTGTACCAGCATCACCATTACTTGCC
>JBBPBX010021617.1:31787-42199 GCA_038048925.1 Garcialebias charrua | reverse complement strand
CTTTCGTCCGAAAGACTTCCTCAGTCTGAGGTGCTGTATTCAACTCAGTCTTATAAATAGCACCCTCTCACAGTGGATCAACCAGTTTGCCCTAAAGGCCTGTCCTCTCAGCAGGTGGGGACTACTTTAGTCCTCGTTTCTAACATCTGTATTTCTGTCAGTCCAGTCTGTTGGTTAGATGAACCCCCAGGTATTTATAATACTTCACCACGTCCATGTCCAAATCCTGAATGTGATGGCAGCTGAACGGAGCAGTTCATTTCTGTTTCATACAGACTCTTATCAGGACTGCAAGGTTTTTAGCAGTTTGAACCTGGGTTCTCTACAACACAGTAAGTGAACAGATGTTTAGCTGTAAGAGGCTTCACAGATTTGGAGTTTACTTTACTTCAGAGCACCGTGTTCGTCCAGAGCAAAATATTCAGGCAGACTCTGATTCATCAGGTTGGATGAATCAGGACTTTAGGGTCAGAAAAAAAAAAAATATACACAGTATTTTCTGGTGTATAGGTCGCACCTGTGTATAGGTCGCATTGTCCAATTATAACCAATAGATTGGAAAAATCCCTAGATAGGTTGCACCTACGTTTAGCTCTGCTGCAAATGTCTGCCACAGGAGCGCACAGCAAGGCTTTTAAGAAGATTAATAAAAATAATAATAATGAATTCAATTTATAACGCACTTTGCATTAGTGAAAATCTCAAAGTGCTACACACATTGAATGCTACACACATTCATACACCGGTAGCGGCAGACTACCATGCAAGGTGCTTTCCAGACCTACCGGGAGCAACTTGGGGTTAAGTGTCTTGCCCAAGGACACATGGTGTGGGGAACCGGGATTCGAACCGCCAACCTTCCGATCGGGGGACGACTGCCATTACCACTACGCCACGGCCGCCCAAGATTAACACTTAAAAACAATTATTTGTTTGATAAAAATTATAGCAAATATATGTCTGAGCTGAACTTTTCCTTAATAAATGAACGTAATTGTGAAATGAGCTGGATTTAAAAATTTGTTTCACCGAAAGTGATAACAAGCCATATATAGGTCGCACCTGAGTATAGGTCGCAGGCCTTGAAAAAAACGTAAAAAGGTGCGACCTATACACCGGAAAAATACGGTATATATTCCTCGCATTACTTGTATTGTCAAAGTAAAGAAATTTGAAAAAGTAAATAAAAAAAATGCTGTACCTGTTTTATTTTGTTTTTCTTTCTGCAACGGTTACATACATTTGATGTGATTGGACCTTTTCTCTGATGCTGTACCTATTTGCATCAATTAATTCAGTGTTTATAGTTGAATGCACACTAAAACTTTTGTTACAATGTTAATGTAGTCTTTTACAATGGGTAACTTCTACACCTCTGAGAAAAGCTGTGATTGACATCAAGTGGTGTTATTTTTTTTGTGTACCTGCAACTCTGATCAACTTCTGCCTCTGGTTTGGGGCTGAATGCCGAGTCCAAATCCTCCTCCTCCTCATACAGACTGAGGTCTGGTGCACCGGGGTACGGGGTGATGACACGCTTCTGCATTGCTGGGATCTGAAATCAAATGTACATGTATTTTATTAAAAGAAGGTGTGGTAGCTCAGGGGAACTGTAGTCTTTTAATCCTGAAGTTGTGAGTTCAAGCCCAGGTTTTGTCACGAAGGGCCTTTGGCATAAAACAATTTTCAATCTTTAATGCGTGCGACAACCCCTGCAGAATGGAGCAGAAATAAGTAAACTAAGAGTAAACTGATCTACAGGAATGGGTTTTCAGTCTAATTTTTAACAGACAGGTGATTTTTCTCTTTTCAGAGAGTAGGGAGTTCCAGAGGAGCAGAGCAGCTGACCGTGGTGGTGAGGAGGGCAGTAGGTACAGGGAGGTGGCAGGTCTGAGGGAGGGGATAGTGATAGGCAGAAGGTCAGATAAACATGGAGGGGTGAGAGTCTTTAAAAGTAGAACTTTAAAGATGTGAGAGTTCAGCAGGTGCCAGTGAAGCTGCTGCAAAACAGGAGTGATACGACTGTACGAGGAGGTGACACCAGCTGTAACTTGTAATTTTGGGGGGAGGTGAAATAGAAGGGAACTGCAGAAGTCAATCTGAAAAGACACAAGACTGTGGACGCAGAGCGTACTGAGAGAGGGGTAAGAAAAACAAAGGCGGTTCATATTGTGAAGGTGAAAACCAGCAGACCAGGTGACATTACTGATGCCTGAAGGAAATTGAGCTGTCAAGAACACTCGGCCTGAGGGAAAGAAACATTCACATTTCTAAAGTGCTTTTGGTACAAACAAGAACAATGTCATCGATGTACAAGTGAAAGAGTGAACCAGATGAAGCACATTTAATGACTTGGTGGTCCTCTGGAAAGTACTGAATTAGGAGTTTATAATTATTTTCCAGTAAAATATGAGTATCAAGACTGATGCAAATAACACCTTAAACAAAAACAGAAATGCACACACACACACAAAAAAAGGAATTACCGTAAATTCCGGACTATAGGTTGCTGTTTTTTGCCTAATTTGCATGCCCTGCGACCTATAGAGAGGTGAGACTTGTTTATGGATTTTTTCCCATATTTTTAGACCAATTTTTGGCTCAGATATGACCGTTTTTCATTTTGGCAAAAAATGGTGCAGTACCACTTTTGTCCACTAGGGGAACTCTTCCAGAGAGTACACCGACCGGTCCCACCTCATGTGTCCGAAGAAAGCCTCCTCTGGTCGGACTCACTCTGTCGCTGCCCGGCCTCCTGCTCTGGAGGTAACTACTGTTAGCTCAGTGTTTGTTAGCAAAAACAGTTACTGTACTACAGTATTTATCTAAATAACTCATGAACTACAGGACAGATTTTTATGAAACTTACAGAACGTAATTACTTGGTGGTCATTTACAAACTATTAGCTGCAGGTGATCTTTAGAGCAAATTTTTTGTTTTGATCTTTTAGCATCGTTCTTTTTGTTGGCGGTTAGCTACCGTAAACGGATACTATTTAGATAATAACTCATGATCTACAGGACAGATTCTTATGAGGCTTACAGAACGTAATTACTTGGTGGTCATTTACAAACTGTGACCTGTATGAGACATTTGAGCTAAAATTCGATTTATCATTTATTTTCGCAGCGCAAGTGATGGTTTGGAAGAAGTCAAAGCGAAACAATTTAAATCCAGAAGATTTGACCATTTCGTGAATTTATTAAGGAACATTCAGAATTGAAAAAGACTTCTGGACAGAAGTCGAAACGTTTTCTGCAACAAATAAAGTCCAGTTGATCCTGTATTGAACGCCTTTTTTGATTTTATTAAGGAACGGTTAAGCTCAGGAACCCTTGTGCTATAATGTCAGCTAAGAAATGTATTTTTTTCAGCAAACAAATAATTGTTTTTACCGTGTTAATCTTGTAAAGTCCTTCCGTGCTCGCTCGCTTCTGTGGCCGCCATTTTCCGCAAGGCTGACACGTCACGTAGCGGTGACGCATAATAGATGCGGCCTAAATAAAGGTGCAAGCTGTTTATGGATTCTTTCAATTTATTCCCAATAATTGGACAAAGCGATCTAACTGCCATCATTAGGCCTCTTCTGAAAAAATCTAATTTGGATCCCGACATTTTTTCTAATTACCGCCCAATTTCACACCTCCCTTTTCTGTCTAAAGTGCTGGAAAAAGCAGTTGCTGCTCAGCTGCAGGATCACTTACAACAACACTCCCTGTATGAGAAGTTCCAGTCTGGATTCAGGGCAGCTCACAGTACTGAGACTGCACTGCTGAGAGTTACTAATGATGTCCTCTTGGCTGCTGACACTGGCTCTCCCTCCATCCTTGTCCTCCTTGACCTCACTGCAGCCTTCGACACTGTGGACCATAGTATCCTCCTCCACCGTCTTCATGTGGAGGTCGGTCTCTGTGACACCGTCCTGGACTGGTTTAAATCTTTCCTCTCCAATAGGCTGGAATGTGTTAGTCTTGGCAACGCCACGTCCCAGACAGTCTCTGTCTCCTGTGGTGTCCCTCAGGGGTCGGTTCTGGGGCCCCTGTTGTTTTCCCTTTACATGCTGCCTTTAGGTCAAATTATTAATCAGTTCAACATTTCTTTTCACTGTTATGCCGACGATACACAGCTTTACATCAGGACTGGAGCATCCTCATCTTCCACCTTGTCATCTCCATCTTCACTCACTGCCCTCTCTGCCTGCCTGGAGGCAATTAGGGCATGGATGAATCAGAACTTTCTTCAATTAAACTGCTCCAAGACCGAGGCCATACTGATTGGCACCCCTCACCAGGTACAGACATCTACTATAACAACACTTTCCTTTTCTGGACAAGACATCCCCCTCTCCACCTCTGTTACAAATCTTGGAATAAAAATGGACTCCAATCTTACATTTGAAAATCACATTAAGCTTCTGTTTAAAACTTGCTTCTTCCATCTTCGAAACATCTCTAGACTTCGCCCATCCCTAACTTTTTCCGATGCTGAGAAGCTCGTCCATGCTTTTGTCTCCTCCAGGCTCGACTACTGCAACTCCCTGTTTATTGGAATCCCTGGCAAAAACCTTCAGAAACTTCAATATATTCAAAACAGTGCTGCAAGGATCTTGTTGCGAGTTCGTAAATTTGAACATATTACGCCCATTCTTCATAACCTTCATTGGCTTCCTGTCGCCTACAGAATTCAGTACAAAACTGCTCTCATTACACATCAATGCTTACATGGAACTTCACCAGATTATCTGAAGGATATTCTTATTCCACACTCATCCACCCGGTCGCTGCGGTCACAGAACAGTAATCTCCTTCACATTCCGAGAACCAAATTAAGGACCATGGGAGACCGGGCTTTCAGTGTGGCTGCCCCCCGCCTGTGGAACTCTCTTCCTGACTGTCTGAGGGTCCCACAGTCTGTGGTTGACTTTAAGAGCGGCTTGAAGACCTTTCTTTTCAACCGAGCATACTCTGCCTCCTCATGATTCTACTTTTGATCTTAGTTGATACTGTTATTGATTTTACTTGTTTTATTACTTGTTTTATTGACATTTAATTTCTGTTGCACCGTGTAGCACTTTGAGATTTTCATTAATGAAAAGTGCGTTATAAATTGAATTCATTATTATTATTATTATTATATAACGGAGCGACCTTTCAGGCGGAAAATACGGTAAACTACCGGTAGTTGCTGCTCACCATCCTTCCTGCCAGTGTTGGCTGGATAGGACAACGTGCCAGGACAGAATAAGGAGCTCCATCTTCCTCAATTCTCAGAAGTAATCTGAACCATCATCAGCAACAAGTATTACAACAGTCAGTGTTTCTAGTAGAGGAGAAGTGACTCACCATACTCCTGTAGGCTGCAGAAAGCTCCACAAGCACGTCATCACTAACGATGTCCAGAGCTCTGAGGACAACACAGCAAGGAAGCAGACATTAAAACATCTTTGAACAGTGACAGAACACAGACCACACGTTTACTGAACATAAACAGGATCTGTGACAAACACCTGAATACAGTACTCAAATCATTGTTGCTAAACATTTTACTGCAATGAAATGCTTTTAAATTGTTTGTGTTGCCTTTTAATATGAAAATGACTTCTCAAATGGTTTGATAGCTTAATTCAGCTGATCTTTTCACGGCTTCTTCTTACTTGCACTAATGTTTGTATTACATCACTGCCTATAATCATAATACTGTTTACATTCTCTGTTTACATTTATTAATACTGTTTACTTTTATTACTACTGCTTACATGTAATTACTACTGTTTACATTTACACTACTCTAATATCTACACCACTGCTGGTACATATACAGTGTGCTCTGAACGGTCTTATTTAGGGATGCCCAATGTGCCTTACTGCATATGCCACTTTTTGCCTCTATAACAACATCAACTACTACCTCATACATATACTGTGTACATTAACTCATACGCTGCTTTGCCACTTTGCAAATGTCAATGCTAGAAACCTTTAGTTTATTTTAGTTATACTTTTTATACTCTTTTTTTATACTAGTATGCAAAAACTCAGGACAGTATTATGTTCATTAAATGTTTAATGTTTTAGTTTTAGAGTTGGTGTAAATTTTCATACTCTTATACCACTATGCAAAAAACTCAGGACAGTGTTAGTTTTACTATTTTATGCTTATGTCTATTATTATATGTTTCAGTGTTTCAATGTTTAGATGTTTACTGTTGCACCGAGGGACTGAGAGAAACGCAATTTCGGTCCTGTGTATGTCCTGTACAGTACATATTGCAGATCTGACAATAAAGTTGACTTTGACTTTTGACTTCTCACTTCGACTCCAGCAAGGCGGCCATGTTGAGGACGATGAACTGCAGGCAGGACAGTTTCAGCTGCTCCGCGTTGTACAAGGTGGAGAACTCCAGCAGCTCTGCAGCATTTTTCAGGGTCACTGAGAAGAAAAATAAATTGAACCACTTCACAGCTGTTTTTTGCTCTCATAGCTTCAACTACAACATCAAAGTCTCAATAAAAAGTAGGTAATAAACATTTTAAAAGGTACAACACACACACACTGGGGGAGGGGTGTCATCCAGACTTAAAATCAAGTTTCCAAGCATTTCATGAAAACTAAACTCCTTGAGTTTTGCCTGAAAGTCCAGGAGACATGTCAGTCACAGAAATGCTCAGAAGCAGCAGGCAGGGTCTGGTGAATATGAAAGTCATTTTCAAAGTTTCCCCTGATTTTCAGAGTTGATGGAAACCCTGAATATTAGTTTAGTACATCAAATTTTAAGAAATGTTTGGCACAACTAAGCCAAACTATAAAAGGACAGCCAAGAGCTGTTCATGTATGAATCAGATGATCAGCAGGTGTGATCACCTCTGGAACAGAGAAGGTTTGATCAGTTTGCTGCTCTGGAGCGTACAGGTTTGTGTTCACACAACGTCAAGAAAAAAGATCAGCAATCACGACAAACTGTTGCTGTAACACTGACAGGGGAATGATATCAGGCAAAATTATATTAAATCATTTACAGTATGATGATTCCAATTATTGTACGAGGAAATCATTCAAAAGTCAAAAACGAGCATCAATGCAGTGCAGTGGTTAGAGTTGTTGCTTCTCTGCAACTCTAGGTTGTAGGATCGGCTCATGACCTGGAGGGTGGGTTTGTGTGGCGTTGACATGTCCCCCTAACATTCTACAAGCGGGGCGTCCCATCCCGTCAACAGAACTGAGCTCCCTTTCTATCGAACCACACGCACCCCTCATGCGTGGCTTGTGCAATACAAGTGTGCTAGCTAAAAAGCTAAAGGCATCCTCTTCCCTCATGCTGAACCCCGCACCAAACACCCACCCACAGAGAGAGAGCGTGCTGCACAGTTCAGGATGTCTCTGTCCATCTAAACTGTAAAAAGGGATACAATTACCGGTATCCCACAATTCAACCTTTATTATTTAGGCAGGTTAATCCCATTGAGCCTCGAGGACTCATTTACAAGAGAGACATGAATTTAACAGAGCGTGATGACAACAATAACAACTACAACAATAGACGATCATAAAAAGGGCATAGCAATGTACCGGTAACTTTTTTTTTTTTTACAAAATAAAATAAAACGGCAACCAAAAGGACAAACAAAGGGAAAAATAGCGGGAAAAAATAAATAAAAATAAAAACCTCTCTGTTGTAAGGGGGTGTAGAAAACCAAAAACAGGAACATGTTTGCATTGGTTTTTGCAGGAACTTAACAGATGTTTGAAGCCACTTAGAGAGGTTGAGAGCTTCAGATCTTTTTGTAAGATATTCCAGGAAACAGGAGCGGAGTCGGAGAACGCCCTTCTGCCAAGTTTAGTCCTCACTAAGGGAACACTGCAGGTAATCATGTCATGAGAGCGCACGCTGTAGCTGCACCCACGCAGAGACATGTAGGAGGAGATGTATAAAGGCAGCAGACCAAGAAGTGATTTAAAGATGAAAATGTACCAGTGGATGAGTCTGTGTGAAGTTAATGATATGCTGGTGAAGATTCTCAGTCGTCCAGGACATGATGAAATAAAAAAAAAAAGCGTTCAATACAGGATCAACTGGACTTTATTTGTTGCAGAAAGTTAATGAAGTTAATGATGTCCAGTTAACCAGTGAATACAGGGTGCAGTGGTGGGTACGATAATCACAGCCAGTTATGAATCTTAGTGCACCATGATAGACAGCATCCAACATCTGCATGGTGCTTGTAGGAGCATTCATGTAAATAATGTCACTGTAATCAATGGAGGGAAGGAAAGTCACAGTTACAAGGCGTTTCCTAGCATTCAGTGTTAGACATGATCTGTTTCTGAAAAAGAAACAGTTTAACTTTCAGTTTCTTCACTAGGTTTTCCACGTGGAGTTTAAAAGAGAGATGTGAATCGACCAGGATACACAAATATTTATAGGAATCAGCAAACTCAATAGGGACACCATTTGAGGATAAAATCAGAAGAAGAACTGCTGGGACCAACTTCCTGTTTGAAAATAACATCCCTTTGGTTTTATCAGCATTTAGGACAAGTTTGAGACGGAACAAATCTGACAGGATGATGTCGAAGGCGGATTGCAGAAGTAATGATGTGAAACTTATAAAAAGGTAAAGGTTTTCTGCTTGAAGAAACTTCCCAAGGTACTGAAATGTGGAGTTTACCTTCCACAGACTCTGGGTTACTCTGGGTTTTTGGACAAGTCCTGCTTCTGCATTTTACCCAACAGTCACCTGAGTTAATGCTTGTAGATATACATTACAGATGAGTTGTGTGTTCATTCATTTATGAGTGCAGCAGCAACATCAAGTACAAGAGAAGGTGAAGAACAAACGGAACGTACAGTTCTCGGTGATGACGACCTCGCACATCTCCTTCAGTCGAGTGATGAGAAGCTGGTCAGCCACAACCAGCACGTTGCAGACAAATTCCACTTTTAGAGACTCTGGTCAACAAAAACGAGTCAACAAGTTAAGACAGTTTATATAAAACTTCATAACACAAAGCGTTAACGGGGCATACTGGTACATAAAACTCGAGCGTTTACCTTTAATGGTGGGAGACTCGTCTGTGTAAATGTACTCGAGAATGACCTGCAGGATCTCTGAGCTTGTAGGCATCTCTAGGGCAGAACAAGAGGTCGCCTGAAAGGTGAGGGACGACACGACTATCAGACGTGAACAAGTGCAACAGTAAAGACAAAAGGTTTCTTGGGTTTACCTCAATCCAGGAGTTTCCAAGCATACTGTTGAAGTATTCTACAGGAAAAAAACATTCATGTCAACATGCTGCTGCTAATTTTCTCTAGCTTTAAACTAATTTACTTAACAATTAAACTTAATTTAAAATGATGCCAAGGAAGCACAGGTGAAACCAAGTGTTTCTACTCAAGTCCTGAGTCGAGTCAGCCTGGAACAACTTACAGAAAGATCTGAAACTATCAACACTCATCTCTCCTGGTTCCTTTATGTCAACCGTATTAGAAAATGTCCTCAAGAAACTTGACCATTGCAGATGTTTCTAAACATTACTTGTGCAATTTACATGGCATTGTTGATTTTTTAACTGTATCTACCCAACTGATGTCTGTCTGCTTGTTTTGTATATAATGTATATAGAAATCTGTCATATCCTGTTGGTTTTGAACTGTCAACATGTATTTATTGTGATTGTAGTTGTCTTTATTTTATTTTCGATAAATTCAAATGCCTATTGTCAATTACCATGTGACGTGTGCTGCTGACCACTTGACCAGGTCACCTTTGTAAAAGAGATCTCGATCTCAACGGGCTCTACCTGGTAAAATAAAGGTGATTGATTGAATAAAGGTGATTGAGTCCACAATCAAGATGTCGGTCCCGAGTTGGGTCCCAAGCTGGAAACTTCAAAATCAGACTTCTAAACAATTAATTGGTCTAAATATGTAACTTAGACTAACTAGTTAGGAAATTATGAATGCTTCTTATAAAAAGTGTGCTTTTTTTATTTTGGCAAAAGCAGCAAGGAAAAATAAGTTTCATAGTAAACGTCCAAAATAATTTTGTTTTATCCATTTTTACTCCAACCTTTCACACATTGAAACACATGAAATACATTTTCTGTATCATTATTCAAAGTCACACTGTATTCATCTGAATCATTTATGTACAAATTAAAAATATACATCTCTGAGCAGGTGAGATTTTACAAGCATCCATACAACTGAATTATTTTAGATCCTTCATAAACAATAAAATAAAAATAAAAATAAACATTTAGAAAATATTACATTTATAGTTATTACTGTCACTGTGTATGAAGAATGAACTTCCTGTGCACAACTTTACTGCAATCTGTTCAGTTTAGGAACCCGCAATGAGCGCTGCATGTATGAAGAGCAGCTCCGCTCGTGAGGTCTCTCTTGCAGCAG
>JBBPBX010021617.1:0-19402 GCA_038048925.1 Garcialebias charrua | reverse complement strand
CCACTTCATAACAATAAAAAAAAAAATTTAACTGCGGGGTGGAGGATGGGGGGTTCTGGGTTTGAATTTTGAATTTTTGTTTATTGCATTTATGATTCAATGCAATAAAATAAACAAATTAAAAAGAACAGATCATTGTAAGCTTTGGTTTATTTAAATAATGAGTTTAATCGCTGGATGTTCTGCCCCCGAGCTGTTGGCTTCCAGAGACTGTGGCCCCCTGAACAGTTTTGCTGAATGGCCCTGTTCTAAACAATGTTTCTAAACTCTAAACGCTCTAAAAGAGCACAGCATGTCATGATTTCAGTTCTCTGCCTCTGCTGCACGTGCAGCCCACAGCTGTGCTAGAAGCTTCCTCCCGCAGCTGATCAGCTGATCTCAGTGCAGAGTGGAGAAGTGGGCGTAGCCGAGAGTGCAGCCGGAGGCAGAGAACTGAAATCATGACATGCTGTGCTCTTTTAGAGCGTTTAGAGTTTAGAAACATTGTTTAGAACAGGGCCATTCAGCAAAACTGTTCAGGGGGCCACAGTCTCTGGAAGCCAACAGCTCGGGGGCAGAACATCCAGCGATTAAACTCATTATTTAAATAAACCAAAGCTTACAATGATCTGTTCTTTTTAATTTGTTTATTTTATTGCATTGAATCATAAATGCAATAAACAAAAATTCAAAATTCAAACCCAGAACCCCCCATCCTCCACCCCGCAGTTAAATTTTTTTTTTTATTGTTATGAAGTGGGCCGGTTTGAAGTCACCCACGGGACGAAAATAGCTCGGGGGCCATCAGTTGTTTTCACCTATCGCGGGGCTTCAGAATATGGATCCCCAGCGATAAACGAGAGATTACTGTACTTTCTAAAATGCATATCCAGCTCAACTACTACATACATTTTAAAACATCCACTCAAACATTTTATTCATTTATTATTATTATTATTGGTAAATGGTAAATGGAGCTTATTTATATAGCGCTTTCCAGCCCCCTGTGAGGAGCCCCAAAGCGCTTTACAATACCAGCCATCCACCCATTCATTCAGACATTCATACACTGGTAGTGGAGCCCCAAAGCGCTTTACAATACCAGCCATCCACCCATTCATTCAGACATTCATACACTGGTAGTGGTAGCCTGCCTTGCAAGGCGCCATCCAGACCTACCGGGAGCAACTCAGGGTTAAGTGTCTTGCCCAGGGACACAACGACACATGGTGGGCGGATGCAGGATTCGAACCTCCAACCTTCCGATCGGGGGTCGACTGCCATTACCACTACACCACGGTCGCCCCATTTAATTATTATTATTATTATTATAGAAATTTTAAACTTAGTTCTTCTGAAAACAGTCTTGGTTGTAAAGACCTTAAATATAATGTTCTGTATAAAATAACGTTACAGAGCCAAAGCGGAAAGGTGTGGATAACTAAAAAGGTAATTAAAAAAAGAAACAGTGGTGTGATTATATGCCACACCAATCTGCCGTACCCTTCAGTAAATCAATCAGCAAAGGTAAATCATGAGAAGCGTCTACATTAGTGAATGTGATGTCTGCTCATGGGACTGCTGCAGACACAACAGGAAATCAAGTTGTGTTTTCTCAGTCCTGCACCAGAAGAACTCATCCAGCGTGTTGGACTCTGCTCAGTTCTGCCTTAGAGGGCAGTATGCTGGTGAAGATTCTCAGTCGTCCAGGACATGATAAAATCAAAAAAGGTGTTCAATACAAGATCAACTGGACTTTATTTGTTACAGAAGACGTTTCGACATCCAGAAGGCTTTATCAATTCAAACCTTGGAATCAAACCTTCAAATCAATTCAAATTGAATTGATAAGTCAGAGAGTCTTTATTGTCATTTGCACTGCATGTAGTACATGTGATGAAAACGAGATTATGTACACAGGGTCCCAGTTACATCCAACAACAAATGCAAGAGAAAAACAGTAATAACATCTAGGATTAACTAAGAAAAACATCAACTAGTAATACACTAAGCCCTAATGTAGTAGAAAAACATCATTATAAACAGCAGCACGAACATGAGTCTGTATGAGCAGATGGTCACAAATGAACACAGCAACAAGAAAACAGATCAGCATCAGCATGATGTGATATTTTGCAGTGATTATTCTTATTATTTATTTATTCATGAGTCTAACAGCCTCAGGGTAGAAGCTGTTCCTCAGTCTAGTGGTTCTACATTTGATGCTCCTCAACCTCCGTCCTGAGGGGAGTGGGGCAAAGAGTGTGTGTGCTGGGTGAGTGAGGTCTTTCATGATGCAGGTGGCTCTTTTCCTGCATCTGGAGGTGTAAATGTCTGTGATGGTGGGGAGACTGACTCCAACAGACTTCTGTGCAGCCTTCACCACTCTCTGTAGAGCTTTCCTCTCTGCAACTGTGCAGCCTCCATGCCACACGTTGATGCTGGAGCACAGGATGCTCTCCACTGCACACCTGTAGAAGGAGGTGTGGATAACTAAAAAGGTAATTAGAATAAATAAAATAAAGTCCTCTGGATAGAGGTCGAAACGTCTTCTGTAACAAATAAAGTCCAGTTGATCTTGTATTGAACACCTTTTTTTATCTTAAAGGGCAGTGAGTCTGATTTATGAATCCGTGAGGGTCGTGGTCAAATGCTTTAGAAGGTCTGGATGTAAATTCTGCAGAACTTTAAAGTCTTGTTTGTACTGCAGGGACACCATGAGCAACATACTTCTTATCTGATGAGTTCTGCTGCTTTAACACAAGCTGGTTGCCCTCAAGCAGAATATTAACACCTTGAAGGACGGGGCAGGTTGGATTTTTACATTTCTCCACATTAATGAGAAAATATGGCTGCTCTTCACAGACTGGACCTCTGGTTCTGAGCTAACCTCATGAATATGATAATTAGATGTTTTGTTATATATTTTTTTATTTGCTTTTCTCCATCAGGACACGTTTATCAGGAGAATTGTACACGTGCTGTTTTGTTGCTTTATGTGTAAAGTAAAATATGCAAAGAGGCTAAATTTACAGCAACACATCCTTTGCATGATGTTTTAACAATCTACTGTATTTCAGATACGTTGATCACACATTAAAGCTTTCCAATTTATTTGAAATACAGCTGCATGATGCCATTATTTATTTATTTATTTGGAATTAATTTTTTTAAATAAATACTCACTGAGCTGTGTTGTTAAAAACATGACTGCAAATATAAAATTATCCCACAAGTTTTTTGATTGTGTACAGCAGGTGCAAATGCAAAATTTTCATTAAAATGTGCTTGAATAAAGCAAACAACAATAATAATAATAATTTAAAAAAAAACATGAAAAACAACAGAAAAGACCTCAAGTCATCTTCAACACTAAAACGTTTGATTAAATCTTGTCATCAAATTACTCTCATGAAACGGAATACACACAAAATTTTTTACAAGAAAACACTTTAAAAAAATGGTCTGAAATAAATCAGATAAACATTTAAAGTATAACAGGTCTTTGCTTCAAGCTAAATAAAGATGTTATCAGGGATATGATCAGGGATATGAAGCAGCATCATCACTTTGTTAAAATGTTTAATAACTCATTGATGTTTCAAGTAATCTTGCATGTTTGCTGCTTGTTTGGTTTGATTTAATCTGTTTTAAAGCAGTTTATGTTAGAAATAAAGATTGACTGAGCTCAGTCCTCTGCAGAGCTCCGTGCTGAGACAACTTTTTGAACTGAAAAATGCTCATGATGGCTGTTTTCCTCCTTTGGAAGATTTCAACATTTCACAACTATTTGAACTTAAAAATTAAGCTTGCTCGATATGATAAAAGTCACATTTTGCAGATACAGTACTGTGTATAAAAGTCTCACAGTTGCATGTGAACATCACAGTTTGATGCTCTTTAAAGTGCAGCAGCTGTTTGGATGCTGCACGGCCTCGGTGCTGAGCAGTCCACACCAGAGGGGTTATAATTAACAGTGAGCGTGTTGAGGATCAGCTGCACGGGGCTGGCACATGCGAGTTAAACGTGTGACCTGCGAGGCAGCTCTTGTGCAGAGCGAGGGCACGTCCAGTGACTGTGAGTCACCTGTTGCTGCCCTGCAGAGCAGCTCTCTGCTGCCGTGCATCAGTCACAGAAAGCAGCAGGGCACCATGCTGCTACCTTACATGGCTGTACGGCTGGTCGCCTGCCCTGCTCAGTGCACGCACCCACAGCCCTGTTATGAGCTATTGTTTAGCTGTGAATGACAATACACTGGAACATTTAGAGCTGCGAGCTGTTTCATCCAGGGGAAAGATCACATGAACTCTCCAGTCTAAAGATTTAAAGCAACGGCACATTTTCCTCTATGTTTAGTTGATTTAAAAAAAGAAAACGTTTTATGTATCGACTGAAATCTTGTTAAAAAAAAAATCTTTGACAATAAACACTTTAGTGATCAGGGAACCAGATTTTGGACACATTTTTACTGATTGTGCTCTTTATTTTTTATTTTTTTTGCTTGTTCCTTTGTTGCTTTGATTTATTGAGGTTAAAAAAAAAGTTATTTTAACAACTGACCAGAGTTCAGTTTCTTAGTAGCTTCAATGCTTAAAGAAATGTACTAAAAGTTGTTTCATCTTTATGTGGCACTGTGGAACAGTGGTCAGAGCGGTTCAAGCTCTAAATGAGGCCTTTCTGGGTGGAGTTTGCATGTTCTCTTTGTGCATGCGTGGGTTTTCTCCAGGTACTCCGGTTCCCTTTCAGTCAAGTTCTCTCGGTGCAACATATGCTATGGGAATCAGCGCCTCCGCGCGGTTACCTGAAGTAATACACTCACGCCTTTACGGCAAGGGCGTCAGCGTCGCGCCAGAGGTCCCTCCCTCTGGGTATTTAAGCCGCTGACGCCCATCCATCTTTCTCTTATTGCCCTTCACGGGGCAGCCGTGGCGTAGTGGTAATGGCAGTCGTCCCCTGATCGGAAGGTTGGCGGTTCGAATCCCGGTTCCCCACACCATGTGTCGTTGTGTCCTTGGGCAAGACACTTAACCCCGAGTTTCTCCCGGTAGGACTGGAAAGCACCTTGCATGGTAGTCTGCCGCTACCGGTGTATGAATGTGTGTAGCATTCAATGTGTGTAGCACTTTGAGATTTTCACTAATGAAAAGTGCGTTATAAATTGAATTCATTATTATTGTTATTATTATTATTACCGGTGTATGAATGGGTGGATGGTTGGTATTGTAAAGCGCTTTGGGGCCCCTCATTGTGGGCTGGAAAGCGCTATATAAATAAGCTCCATTTACCATTTACCATTTACCTCGCTTAAACCTGAAACACTCTTCTCGGATCTTCTCTGTATTTTCATCGCTCAACCAGAGGTGAGCTCGCTCCCTACACAGAGCGTACAGAGGATCTTTTTCTGCGGACTGCCGGGCTGGCGAAAGCTGGTCCGGCACATTTTTCCTTCACCCCAAAATTTTCTTCTCCTCTCTCCACAGACTGCTTCGCTCGACGGCGCTGACTGCGCGACACCACTACCCTGCTAACAAGTAGCAGGCTAGCTGGCGAAAGCGACACGAGGAGGGAGACGTCTCCGGACAACGTTAGCACTACTAACGGGCTTAACTCTTCTCAGCCATGGCTCCTGAGAAGGTAATGCGAAAACCCAAAACTCAAAGAAGACCAGCAGGCCAGCGAGCCCCAGCTCCCGTGCCTTTTCTCTTCTATTTTTCTACTGCTCGGTTAGCGAACGCTAACTGCAAGGCACGCTACCTGCTAAGGTAACGAAGCTAACAGGCCAGCAGCCTTGAGCAGCTCAGCAAGAGGACGTCCCCGGACGAGGAACTCTGGCAGGCTGTGAGCTCCGGCTCCCGAACCTGCTTCAGCGGATCTGGCTACCCCCTTTTCAGCAGTGGACACCCACGAGGCCTGTCCGGTCTGCTCAGGGATGCTACACGCAAAGACACTCGAAGTTTTTCTTGCGGATGACCCCGGAGAAAGGAGAGTGGAAATGGAGTAACCCCGCTGCCATCTGGCTAGCTCCCACGGTTAGCATGGCTAACCAGGAGCACCCATGACAACACGGGGCAGACGACAGCGATGCTAACACGATTAGCGCGGCTACGAGCGGACAACGAAGGACTCCATCATGAGGTATGTGAAAATGTTTGGCCTAGCTTGCTAGCTAACCTTCTCATATTTTGCCTGTTTCGCTATCCTGTCCGGCCGAATCGACGGTAGAATTCATCGCATAACTAAGTGTTTTTTACCCATGCTACGCTGCTCGAGGGCCCGTCTTAGCACCGCTAGTGGCTCACGAGTACCTCCACGTTTAGCCCCGGCTAACAAGGAGACTCTCTGTCACACTCAGACCCTTGTGTAATAAAGAGAAATTGCCATCCACACACGACAATAAAATCTCAGACTACTGAATGCATCCTGGTCCCAAAATGGGAACAGGGCTTCAGGTTTGCCCGCTCACGCAGTATGGGAACCTGACCTTTTGAGCCCAAGCTTCACTTGTAAAATGTTACAAGGAGCTGGCGGTATGTGTGCGCGCACTAAACATAACTCGTCTACTGTATGAGTAATAAAAAACAAACACTGTTTCATGCATATACAAGAATGAAAGTACCAAAGCACAGACTGCCCTGGTTCTTGCCTCACCACTTTTGTGAAACACAAACTACTAGGTCAGATTATGAACCGCAGTGGGACACACGAGTTCTGCCTGAGACAGTCAGATCTCGCGATGTCTTCTGCTGGGCAGACCAGCCTGCTCCAGAGTATGCAAGAGGGGTCGACGGCCACCCCTCCCGTACTCAAACATGACAAGCAGCAGCTAGACATCCCTCCCAGGCTCATGGCGCACGTGCAGGCCTGGAGGGCGTGTCTGACAAACAAACGGGTCATGACAACAGATGCGTTATGGGCTCAAGCTGCAGTTCATTAAGGGTCCCCCCTTTTTTTTCGTGGGGGTGCTGCGTTCGGACATTAACCCAGCACGCGCGCACGTGCTGAGGGAGGAAGTGTCAACGATGCTGCAGAAAGGAGTAATAAATATTGTTCTAGAGCACAAACCATGCTCCGGTCAGCGTAGCAAGCTCTTCCTGGTGCCCAAAAGAGATCAATCCCTGAGACCAATCCTGGATCTCAGGACACTGGGTAAGAAAACAAGAACTTTCAAGTTCAAATGTTGACACTGCGGCAGGTTCCCCAGTCCGTGAGACCTGGAGACTACGCATGTACAGTGGATTTGAAAGACGCCTATTTCCATGTGGGCGTGTGGAGAAGGCACAGGAAATTCCTCCGGTTTGCCTTCAAAGGGAAAGCTTATGAATGCAAAGCCTTACCCTTCGGTTTGAAGACTGCTCCTCGTACATTTACTAAATGTCTGGACGCAGCCCTGACCCCTCTTAGGAATCAAGGAGTCAGGATTATGAACTACCTGGATGACCTACTGGTTTTGGCCGGAAGCAGAATACAGGCCCAGTCACACTCCTGCAGGGTAATCTCTCACCTGGAGTCTCTCGGTTTTGTCATAAACCTACAAAGGAGTGACCTGACCCCATCACGGATTACTGTATTTCTGGGAGTGCAGGTCTACACCATCCGGTACAGAGCATGGCTCTCAGAGGAACGTGCTTCCTCAATTCGCGGTTGCCTGGCAAAGTTTAAACTGAATCAGCGGATTCCCCTGAAAACGTGCCAACGCCTTTTTAGGCCTCTTGGCGGAAGCCATACCCTGTGTGCCACACGCATTGTTGAAGATGTGGGCCCTGCATATATGGCTAAACCAACAAACACGACCTGCCCCCGTCTGGGTGAGCAGGAAAGTTTAGAATCATTTCAAAGTGCCTGAGGGCCCTGGAACCTTGGAGGGACCTGTCTGTGTTCACGGAAGGGGTCCCGTAAGGTAGGGTGTCATCCTGTGTGGTCATCACGACGGACACCTCGAGAACAGGATAGGGAGGCAGTCTGCAGAAATCAGAATGCCCGAGGCCTCTGGAATGAGCAGGAAGCAACATTGTACATCAACTTCCTGGAGTTGTTGGCCGTATTCCTGTCAGCAAAATACTTCTTTGGTAAAGGTCTGATTGCGGGACAGCACGTCCTGGTGTAATCAGATAACAAAACCACGGTGTCCTTCATTATTTGGGAAGGGGGGGATGAGATCCCGAGCCCTCCTCAGTCTGACACAGAGGATGCTTACATGGTACGCTCCAGGATTATTGTCGCTCAGGGCGACTCGTGTTCCGAGTGAACTGAATTACGGAGCGAAGGCCCTCTCAAGAGGGCCTCTTTTGGAAACAGAATGAAGACTGAACCCACGAGTCATGGATAAGGTCTGGTCACGGTTTGGAAGAACCTCTGTGGACTTGTTCCCACGCGGAGCCAGCTCACAATGTGACCTCTACTTCTCAATGTTCAGGGATACCATGGCCGTTGCCTTCTTACAGAGACCTGCTGACTCAAGCACGTGGGCAGCTTCTACACCCACGTCCGGAGCTGTGGCAGCCTTCAGCCTGGCCACTGAAGGGAACTGGATGAGGGCCTAAGGCCTGATCGTCTTTGCTCCAACAACAACAACAGCATACACAAGGGAGACCCTTGGTGTTTATGTTTACTTGGGAGGTGCTTCAGTGGAAGGGTTCCCCTCTCCTCTGACAGTTCTCCAACATCAGGATGGGCCTCTTTGACAGTCCTAGTACCGTATTTTCTGGTGTATAGGTCGCACCGGTGTATAGGTCGCATTGTCCAATTATCACCAATAGATTGGAAAAATCCCTAGATAGGTCGCACCGGTGTATAGGTCGCACCTACGTTTAGCTCTGCTGCAAATGTCTGCCACAGGAGCGCACAGCAAGGCTTTTAAGAAGATTAACACTTAAAAACAATTATTTGTTTGATAAAAATTATAGCAAAGATGTGTCTGAGCTGAATTTTTCCTTAATAAATGAGCGAAATTGTGAAATGAGCTGGATTTAAAAATGTGTTTCACCAAAAGTGATAACAAGCCATATATAGGTCGCACCGGTGTATAGGTCGCAGGCCTTGAAAAAACCATAAAAAGGTGCGACCTATACACCGTAAAATACGGTAGTTGTCTGTTCAAGAAGCAGATGAGGGACTCGTGCGTGCCCCTTGTACATATGAAAATTTTCTCCCCTGGGACCTGGAAGGTTACCCTGTGCTTGAACTGGGTTTTCTACCTCCACATTGCTATCTGATTGCCAGTGGCGTGATAGGTCCTTTGCTCTTTTCCTCCTGCTTCTCAAGATTTCCAGGGAAAAAGGAGATGATGAGTAATCACACTAGCAGAGGACGCTTATGCTGTCCCTAGCTGGTGTTTTCATCTATGTGTCCAGTGGTAACATCAGGCTGATGTTTCTACATGTGGCATTTTTCTTCTCAGGCTGTGCTCTCTACATACCTTGTAGAGAGCGGCTGGGAAATGCCTGTCTTTTTAAGACAGATGTTCTCACTTGCATTTTACTGAGCATTTCAAGGGCGTGAATGAATTACGTTCCCATAGCATATGTTGCACCGAGAGAACTTGACTGAAAGGGAACTGATAGTTATGCACCATAACTCATGTTCCCTGAAGGAAGGGAACGAGGTGCAACATACCTGGCCCTTTCAATGCTGAAAGCTCGGTGAAGTGCATTTTAGAGAAAGATGGATGGGCGTCAGCGGCTTAAATACCCAGAGGGAGGGGCCTCTGGCGCGATGCTGACGCCCTTGCCGTAAAGGCGTGAGTGTATTACTTCAGGTAACTGCGCGGAGGCGCTGATTCCCATAGCATTATGTTGCACCTCGTTCCCTTCCTTCAGGGAGCATGAGTTATGGTGCATAACTTTCAGTTTCCTCCCACAGTCCAAAAACACACATGTTATTCTGATTGGTAACTCTAAATTGTCCCTAGGTGTGAATGAGAGAATTGCGACTCGTCCAGGGTGTACCCCGCCCCTCGCAAAGTGATTGCTGGACATGAGCACTGGCGACCCCCGTGACCCAAAATGGAAGAAGCGGGTAAAGACAATGGATGGATGGATGTTAGACTGATTGGTGGTGAAGATTCTCAGTCGTCCAGGACATGATAAAATCAAAAAGGCGTTCAATACAAGATCAACTGGACTTTATTTGTTGCAAAAGACGTTTCGACCCCTATCCAGGGGGCTTTTTCAATTCACTGAAACCAAAATGTGAGCATGTGGAGTTATAACAGTCTAAAGAAATCACGCACCATCATATGTAAATTGCAAGCTGAGGTAACACTTACATGTAAATTGACAGATCACACCTTAACAGTAGGGGGTTCCCTTGAAGTCTCTGGCAGAAAACACACAACTGTATGTAGATTGACAAAAAACACCTCACAAACCAACAACAGAGGTTTCTCAAACAACTTTGTTAGTCTAATTCACAGACAAGACACCTCTGCTCCCATCCGGTGTAAAACGTCTGGGAATCAACCCCAAAACTGAGTTGTAAGTCTTGGAAAGTTGAAATCTCAGACCTCCTCCTCTGTTAAGAGAAGGTTTTTCTCTCTTAACATAAACAGCTTCCTTCACACCCCTCTCAAACCATCTGTGCTCTCTGTCCAAAATTTGCACATTTTGGTCATCAAAAGAGTGACCCTTGTCCGTGAGGTGGAGGTGAACAGCTGAGTTTTGTCCAGAGGAGGTTGCTCTCCTGTGTTGGGACATTCTTTTGTGGATGGGTTGCTTAGTTTCTCCAATGTAGCGGTCTGGGCAGTCCTCGCTGCACTGGACTGCGTACACCACACCACTCTGTTTGTGTGTGGGGGTTCTGTCCTTAGGGTGGACCAGCCTCTGTCTGAGAGTCCTGCTGGGTTTGAAGTGTACTGGGATGTTGTGTTTGTTGAAAATCCTTCTGAAATTCTCTGAGACTCCAGCAACATAAGGAATGACAATGGGCCTCATGCACGAACCGGTCGTACGCACAGATTTGTTCTTATACTGTTCGTACGAGTGATTTAGGATCATTTGTGGCATCCAACAATGTTTTCGTATCCTAGGATTTTTTTCAGATACGAACAAAATTTACGTGTGGTCCGGACCTGTCGTATATTTTACGAGCAGTCAGTCTGCTGTCATCCAGACGCCTTTTCTCCACTAATAACTTCATATTTCGTTATTTAGAAAATATTCTGAGTTTAAAAAAGTCACGCACCACAATTGTTTTTGACAATAGGTTATTCTGTTTGAACTAGAATTATAATTTTAAGTTTAATTTGTCTGGTGTGTCGCGCAGGCTTCAGTGAGTCGTGCGCTCCCCTTGGTCATCAAAGCCGCTCCTCATATTAACACCCAGGTACATAAAATCCCCATACACCGCCGCAGAACAAGTACGAATTAAGACTGATTTTCATGCTATTGCTGGACTGCTGTGCGAACACCATCGGAGCAATAGATTATTATATCTGATTCGAAATATAACCTGCAGAATGTGGTTGCGCGATGACCAGGAGGAGCGCGCATGAGAGAAGCTGCTGACCCAACACGTCCTCATGCCTGACTCCAGGACGTGTTGGCTGAGCGCGCGCTGCTCTCCACCGCCCTCTCAGCCACACATAAAAAAGAAGTGCCCAAAGTACCGATCTGTTCCGAGCCGAGTGGAACCTGCGCGTGTGTGCCACCCCCACCTCCTCTTCCCCCCTCCTCCGCCTCCATCACCTCGCCCTCAGCTCCGTGCGCCGCGTTGTGCAGGCGATGGAGCCGTGAGCCGCGCGCACTGAAGAACCGAGCTGCTATGGAGGAGAAGCGCGGTGGGGGGGGGGCAGGCGTCTAGACCAGTGAGACCAGCAGACCCACCAGTCTGGACCACTTTCTGCGACACACGTGCACTCTGAGTCCAGGAACAGGGGTTTTTGTTTCCAACATCGCACAGAAAGGATGCGGGGCTTTGTGCTGCAAAACATGTTGGCACGCGTCTTGCGCAGCGTGGCATTTATTGACCATCCATCTCAGACTATTCCTTGACCACTCCTGTCTGTGCTGCGGCGATGTTTGAAGCCATTTTCAGATCAAACCATTTATTCTTGATTTCTGATACTGGACGACCCACGGGAGACAAAAGATATGCACTACAATATTAATATGAAGTTAACTGTAGTTTCGAGACATTTTAATGCTTCTGTTCAAAACCACATCCGACACTTGCGGGGGGGTGGGGGGTAGCCGCGCCACTGAGAGCAGAACTCCGAACGCGTGAAGTTCCTCCTTTTACTTCATGTGTTTGAATGAATGGACACTTCCTGCTGTCAGAAGGCAGGAAACGTGGCCTTATATGGTGTTTTGAGGGGTGGGAATTATGTAAATGACCTCCCGCGTGCACGAGCAGGTGAATAGAACAGGTGGGATTCATCATTATTTACACAGCTCATATACACACGTTTCCTGTGGATAGAAGTCTTTGTTGGATCTGACGTGGCATGTTCGTACGAACACTCCGTACGAACAAAAGTAGGAGAAATTTAGGGTAAGAATACGAACATTTTCGTGCATGAGGGCCAATGTTTTTTTGCCTGTTAGTCTTTTTCTGTTCATTATTGTGTTTAGCAGATTTCCTTGCTGACTTGACCCTGGATAGGGGTCGAAACGTCTTTTGCAACAAATAAAGTCCAGTTGATCTTGTATTGAACACTTTTTTGATTAGACTGATTGGTAACTCTAAATTGTCTCTAGGTGTGACTGAGAGGACGGTTGTCTCACTTGTTTCCATGTGTCCCTGATGGACTCAGGGATCACAGATGTGGCAAAGTGGCATATGCCACTTTGCCTCTATACCAACATCAACTACCTCATACATATACTGTGTACATTAACTCATATGGTGATGTGCCACTCTTTGCAAATGTCAATGCTAGAACCTTCAGTTTATTTTATAGACATACTTTTTATACTTTTTATACTACTATGAAAAAACAGGACAGTTTTACACTTTTATTATTTCATTTTATGCTTATGTTCATTGGGTGTTTGGTGTTTTAGGGGTGTTTGGTGTTTCAGTGTTGGTGTAAATTTTCATACTTTTATACTACTATGAAAAAACTCAGGACAGTGTTACACTTTTACTATTTTATGCTTATGTTTATTAAATGTTTTAGTGTTTAGTGTTTAGATGGTTACTGTTGCACCGAGGGACTGAGAGAAACGCAATTTCAATCCTGTGTATGTCCTGTACATATTGCAGTTCTGACAATAAAGTTGACTTTGACTTTGAGATGGATCCAAAGTGTCCAAGAAGCAGTTAAAGATGATGGATCCATCCATCATCTTTACCTGCTTCTTCCTTTCTGGGTCATGGGGGTCACTGGAGTCCATATCCAGCAGTCACTGTGTGAGAGGTGGGGACACCCTGGACTGGTCTCCAGTCCATCATAGGGACACATAGAGACAAACGAGACAACCGTCCTCTCACTCACACCTAGAGACAATTTAGAGTTACCAATCAGACTAACATGCATGTTCTTAATCTGTGGGAGGAAACTGGAGAACACTCACACATGAAAACTCCAGGCCCCAGCTGATCTGCGCCACCGTGCCACACTCCAACACTTATTAGCCCATACAGTACATTAATAAAAATAAAACTGTCAGAAATGCTTAAAATCCTTAAAAATGCACATGAAAGAAAAACAAATGGGACAATTAGATTTTTTTAACTTAAGTTTCAGTCGAACATATTAAAACTAAATAAAGTGAGGAGCTTCATTTTACGAGCTGCTGGCTCTGAGGTTTTAAAACTGATGTACAGTATTTCTGCTGCTGTATTGACTTTTTAGTTAACTGATGCTTTTCTGTAAAGTTTTTTTTTACCGCTTGCCCACAAGATATACCAGTAATTTAACAGAAGATAAACTCAAACTGGTGTTTTGATTTACTAGAGGGTTTACGTACTTTTATCATAGCCAAAGTAATAATTCATCAAAGTTGTCCGTGACTTCCCTCAGAGCTGGACTGTGGTTGAACATTTTGGTCTTTTGTGAGAGTTACGTGGAAAGAAAATAGATAAAAAATAAGAATAATGACATGAGAGTGGCTGCCGTGGATACGTGTCAGGCCTCCGCTCCATCAAACCTTCATGTGTTAAAACATTTACACAAACATCTGCAGTATATTTCCACGTCAGCCAGAACCATCTCACCTGTTTCTCTGCAAGTCTCTGATCAGGTGAAGTCCCGTCCACGTCAGACGAACGTGAGGAAGCCGAGCGAAGCGCCTCAGTGGGACTTCCTCCTGGGTGGAAACCTCAAGGAGCTGGTGACCGTTGGTGGCATCTGAGAGCGTCGTATCCCAACACAGAGTTATTTGTCCCACACGAGAAGAATAGCATCACAAGAGAGTGATTCTCCCCCCAACTCCACAGACCTCCCCCCTCTCTCCTCCTCTTCCTCTCCCAACTCCACCTTTCTCCTTACATCCCTGCTGCTCTATTTTTTGCTGGGAAGCCAGCAGAAGGAAGGGAAGTGGAATTGTTTTCCGAGATCAATGGCAATTCCGCTCGGAGTAAACTTCCAGGGACCTTCTGTTTACTGCCGGTGCTTTGGGTTTACACTTCGGCTGTCTGGTCGGGGCTCGCAGCTGTTAAACACGCCGAAGCTCACACAAACATTCTTTTCAGCCCTTGATTTTTACGCAAACGGTCATGAGATTTTAGCTGAAACTGTACCTGCTTTGTTCGTCTCTTTGTCTGTGGAGAATCCTGATGTGAATCCACTGCCTCAAGTGTGGGATCCAAACAGAAGAGTCACACAGATACAGCTGAAACAGATTGTCCTCTTCTCCACTGCTTTTCATCTCATCTCCCTGTTTGTCCCATCTTAACTCCACTGTCCACGGCGATGTCACATTAAATAACGTGATGTGAAATAAAGGTTTAATTCCTCCTTGCTAAAGGCTAGTGTGCGTTCACATGGATGTAACTGTGCGGGTGGGGCACACATGCACTGCTGAGGTCAAAGATCACGGTTTCGGCTTAACGCTGGAGGTAACGCTGGAGGTGGAGAATTTTCACTAATATGCACATGTCAGCGATTTAATCCTTACTTTGTCGATCTATATTAAAAAAAGTTTTAAGAACTATGCTCAGTGTTTATGCATCATCGGTGTCACGTTAACGTTTTTGAGATTACGACATCAGCCACTTGTTTGCGTTCAAACTGGCAGTAAGCACGAGTTTAACCGTTTTCCTCCAATCTGAGGTCATATCTCCAACAGGTGAGGTTTGAGCCCCTTTCATGACCCCACTTCAAAAGATCTGAACGATCTCTTTAAGATGTATTAGTCCATATTACCGTATTTCACTCAATTAAGCGAGTTCCTGAATGGAAATTCTATTCTTGAGATTTTTCAGTCTGGCTTTGATAAACTATACAGCACCAAAACAGCCTTAGAGTTAGGGTTTGCAACAACATTCTTCTGGCAAATGACTCTGGTCAGTCTGTAGTTCTGGTACTCCTAGACTTTACCACTGCATTTGATATTGTGGACCACAGTATCCTTTTATCCCGGCTAGAACACTGGGTTGGGATTACTGGTGCAGCGTTAGAATGGTTCCGTTCATACCTGAGTGACAGGAGTTTCTGTTAATGTTGCTAACACTCCATCTACTTCAGTGCCTCTTTCCTGCGAGGTCCTGCAAGGCTCCATTCTTGGGCCCCTTCTGTTTTCATTGTATCTGCTCCCCTTAGGGTCTATTCTGAGGAAACATTTCCTTTCACTGTTATGCCGATGATTCTCAGATTTATCTGCTGTTCACACCTACAGTTTCTCCTCCATTCGCCCTTTGCTAAAATGTCTTGATGACATCAAGACTTGGATGGCTGCGAACTTCTTGAGTTTTAATGATCAGAAAACTGACGACATTGTGTTTAACCTAGCTCTACTGATCCTGCAAACCTGGACTCCCTTCAGCCACATCTAAAACAGTCTGTTACCAATCTCGGTATAGTTTTAGACTTGAACTTTAAGTTAAGCCGATCAACTCTGTTTCGCAAAAAGCTTCTTTCAATCTCAAGTCCGTGCTGTCCAGATCCAACCTTAACCTTGAAAAATGAGTCCATGCATTAATTACAACCTGGCTGGACTACTGTAACTCGCTTTATGCTGGGGTCAATCAGGCTTTCCTTTCATGTCTCCAGCTTGTCCAAAATGCTGCAGCCTGGCTACTAACTTGAACTCGCAGGTTTGAACACATTTCACTGGTTCTGTCCTCCCTTCACTGGCTTCCTGTGCGTGTCAGAATTGATTTTAAGATTCTTCTGCTGACATTTAAGTCTCATACCTCTTTGACCTTCTTCATCCTTATGCTGTTTCTCGGGCCTTGAGATCATCGGACCAGCTGCTTTTGGTTGTACCAAAAACCAGTTTGAAGTTCAGAGGAGATTGAACGTTTTCAGTCATGGCCCCTAAACTCTGGAACAATCTGCCCATCAACATTTGACAGGCCACTTCAGTCTCTGCATTTAAATCTCTCCTCAAAACACACCTGTACTCATTGGCATTTAACACAGTGTGATCTGATTTAGCATTTCATTGCTGCTGATTGCGTTCATGCATTTTGCTTTTACTCCCTGACATTTAACGCAGGATGATTTGATTTAGTATTTCATTGTTTCTAATTATATTTTGTGTTTTTATGCTTTTATTCCTGATGCTGTAATATATTAATATTTGATGCTGTGATCTTTTTTGTTAAGCACTTTGATAACAGTCACTGTTTTAAATGTGCTGTATAAATAAATGTGACTTGACTTGACTATTTTTTGGACTATAAGGCGTATTGGAGTATAAGGCTCATTAAGCGAAATAAATTCATCTTGACAGATTTTTGAGTGCCGTGCTCCACATAAAATCAGTTTGAGGTCAGTAAGCCAAACCAGAATAAGGAGCACCGAAGTTTTTGTTGATTTTTGAGAAAATTCAAGGATTTTAAGTGCGCCTTAAAGTCCGAAAAATGCGGTAGGTTAATGCTAGTTGAAATAAATGGCAGCAAGTAATCAAATAATGCTTGTTTGTTTGCATTTGGAGAGATGCTATAGCAGCTGCATTCACACACAGAACAAAATGTGTCTTTTTTTTATCAGTGACTGTTAGAAAGCAGAGACTCACCGAAGTATCAGACTGCTCCATTACACAGCAATTTCCTTCGGTTTTGTCATCGGCCGTGTTTTTTTTCCTTTCTCGTAATTAGACACACTTCATTTCTTCCGCCCTCTGTCATGGCCTAATCAGGGATTTGAGCGGCTGACGTTATTCTCAACTGTGCCTTTAACCAGAAAGCAGAGAAATGTTTTTGAAGATAAAAATAGCAACGTAAACTAAGAGTTGAAGACCTCATGGCTGACCTGGAGTTACGACCATGCAATCAACGCCTGTCATAGACTATGTTTAGTTTTTATGTTTTACTTTTTTTTCTTGGTACTCCCATTTTTCATACAGATGTTGACATTAATTTGTCCATTTTAGTTATTGAGAAAACAGTTTCACGGTGTTCTCTCTTGATACTTGCCCAAATTCTTTTTTTTTTCCGGACTACTTTAAAAAGTGTGTTTCAGTAACCAAATAAAAACAAATAAACGGTGACTTTAAGAGCACAGGGTGGTGGTTGAGCATGAGGAACAGCTGTTCTGATTAGAAATCTAGGGTGCGGTGTGACACAGGAGCAGGAAAACAAAACAGACAAAGGGACTGACGCTACAAAATAAAACAGGAAGGGAGTGTGATTAGGCAGAACAAAACAAATTAATTTAATTAATTTAATCAATTAAACATTCTAAATGAAACCTCTAAAAACTGGGATAATTAAAATAAATCATTTCAGTGAGAAAACAACTGAATGTGGATAAAAGTTTTTCCCTCTTACCTTTAGTTTGTGTGAGTTAGATCATCTGAGAGGTGAAGCTCACACAAACACGCAAATGAATAAAAAGCATTTCTTGCATGAATTGCTGCCTTGCAAGCCAAAGATTTAATCAAAGTTATTCTGTCATCTTCACTTGGAAAATGTGCTGGGGTCTCATCTACCACCGCACAGATTTTCAGCTTCATGTTCTTACATTTGATTGATTGGTTGTCCTTTTTGTGTTAATCAGTTTTAGATGTGCATCCACTGATTACTTCTTGAGAATTTCATTAAGCTGAGTTCAGGGGTTAATGAGATATTTTGCTAACAGACAGACAAATGAACACACACACGCACAGACACCGACAAATACTGTAAATTATTACCTGCCTGACTGCAGTAGGCACTAATTAGAGTAGGAGTTAGTTAAATGTACACCTTTAAAAATGGAAGTGTTTCTGATCTGCAAGAAATTGTTCACATGACCAAGATTTGTTCTTGTTGTTGTTGACGTACATTTTTAAACAAGTTTTAAAAGTTACTTTGACTCTAAGAATCCACATTCAGAGAGAAGAATGTTGCAACACAGCTGTAAACCCTGGTATTTTTTGTCTTTTTTAACATCGTAAGATAATTGGGGGGACTGCCTATAGCAGGGGTGCCCAAACTTTTTATCTGAGAGGGCCACATTTAAAATCTATCAGAGGGCTGCGGGCCAAATGCAATAATATAATACATAAAATGCAAATACTTCTTTAATTAAAGTCCATTTACTTATTATACAGTTATTTAACCTTCCATTCCGTACAAACAGGCTGTGTTGGCAATGGTGGGGGTGTCTGAGTATCCTCCCCAGAGAATTTTGATTACATTAGATGCCATTTCCTGCATTTTGGTGTATTTTACAAAAGTTTATTACAGTAGAGTAGCATGAAACAAAATATGTAAACTCTGTTATTATTGAAATCTCTGATTGCAAAGTGTTCATGCAACACCGCTGCAGCTCTGCAGGTAAGAGGTGTTCACTTCAGAACAAATGGAGGTTGCTGATTGGTCAGTTGCTGACGTGCCTACTGGATTGATTGACAGGTGGCGTGGCTCGTGCAAAAAAAAAAAATCATAGATTTTCTTGGTCTGTTTGTGACTGTCGTCATTTATTCCATATTTATTCAATATTTTGGTGATTCTAAGGTTGGAGAACTCTGTTTCCTTACACAATCCTGATGATTTATTTATTTGTCAGGGGTGCTGAGTTTAAATGTTAAGAGGCTAAAATCACCACTGAAGCAAGTTCATATTTATTATTTGCTTTTAAACACTTCGTGTGATTTATATGTGTATTCTGTCAAAGGAAAATGTTATTCAGTGGCAGGAAGCTGCTAAGGGATGGTAGAAAGTCTTTCAAAATAAAATATAATAAATAATTAAATTATTTTAAAAATACATAAATTATCTACTCTACTGTGTAATCCGTGTAGTTAAATTATGGTAGTCAGACCGACTAACAATAAAGTCAATGGGTGGAATGAGTGTAAACACATTGATTCTTCAAAGGTAATTTTCATATAGT
>JBBPBX010021616.1:0-42201 GCA_038048925.1 Garcialebias charrua | reverse complement strand
CCTGATGGACCAGGATCATGGAGATGGACCTGATGGACCAGGATCATGGAGACGGACCTGATGGACCAGGATCATGGAGACGGACCTGATGGACCAGGATCATGGAGACGGACCTGAAGAGACCTGATGGACCAGGATCATGAAGACGATGGACCAGGATCATGGAGACGGACCTGATGGACCAGGATCATGGAGACGGTGAAGAGACCTGATGGACCAGGATCATGGAGACGGACCTGATGGACCAGGATCATGGAGACGGACCTGATGGACCAGGATCATGGAGATGGACCTGATGGACCAGGATCATGGAGACGGACCTGATGGACCAGGATCATGGAGACGGACCTGATGGACCAGGATCATGGAGACGGACCTGATGGACCAGGATCATGGAGACGGACCTGATGGACCAGGATCATGGAGATGGAGAAAGACCTGATGGACCAGGATCATGGAGATGGACCTGATGGACCAGGATCATGGAGATGGACCTGATGGACCAGGATCATGGAGACGGACCTGATGGACCAGGATCATGGAGATGGGACCTGATGGACCAGGATCATGGAGATGGACCTGATGGACCAGGATCATGGAGACGGACCTGATGGACCAGGATCATGGAGATGGACCTGATGGACCAGGATCATGGAGACGGACCTGATGGACCAGGATCATGGAGACGGACCTGATGGACCAGGATCATGGAGATGGACCTGAAGAGACCTGATGGACCAGGATCATGGAGACGGACCTGATGGACCAGGATCATGGAGACGGACCTGATGGACCAGGATCATGGAGATGCGGACCTGATGGACCAGGATCATGGAGACGGACCTGATGGACCAGGATCATGGAGATGGACCTGATGGACCAGGATCATGGAGACGGACCTGATGGACCAGGATCATGGAGATGGACCTGATGGACCAGGATCATGGAGACGGACCTGATGGACCAGGATCATGGAGATGGACCTGAAGAGACCTGATGGACCAGGATCATGGAGATGGACCTGATGGACCAGGATCATGGAGACGGACCTGATGGACCAGGATCATGGAGACGGACCTGATGGACCAGGATCATGGAGACGGACCTGATGGACCAGGATCATGGAGATGGACCTGATGGACCAGGATCATGGAGACGGACCTGATGGACCAGGATCATGGAGACGGACCTGATGGACCAGGATCATGGAGACGGACCTGATGGACCAGGATCATGGAGACGGACCTGATGGACCAGGATCATGGAGACGGACCTGATGGACCAGGATCATGGAGATGGACCTGATGGACCAGGATCATGGAGATGGACCTGATGGACCAGGATCATGGAGACGGACCTGATGGACCAGGATCATGGAGACGGACCTGATGGACCAGGATCATGGAGATGGACCTGATGGACCAGGATCATGGAGACGGACCTGATGGACCAGGATCATGGAGATGGACCTGATGGACCAGGATCATGGAGACGGACCTGATGGACCAGGATCATGGAGACGGACCTGATGGACCAGGATCATGGAGATGGACCTGATGGACCAGGATCATGGAGACGGACCTGATGGACCAGGATCATGGAGATGGACCTGATGGACCAGGATCATGGAGACGGACCTGATGGACCAGGATCATGGAGACGGACCTGATGGACCAGGATCATGGAGACGGACCTGATGGACCAGGATCATGGAGATGGACCTGATGGACCAGGATCATGGAGACGGACCTGATGGACCAGGATCATGGAGATGGACCTGATGGACCAGGATCATGGAGACGGACCTGATGGACCAGGATCATGGAGATGGACCTGATGGACCAGGATCATGGAGACGGACCTGATGGACCAGGATCATGGAGACGGACCTGATGGACCAGGATCATGGAGATGGACCTGATGGACCAGGATCATGGAGACGGACCTGATGGACCAGGATCATGGAGACGGGCCTGATGGACCAGGATCATGGAGACGGACCTGATGGACCAGGATCATGGAGACGGACCTGATGGACCAGGATCATGGAGACGGACCTGATGGACCAGGATCATGGAGACGGACCTGATGGACCAGGATCATGGAGACGGACCTGATGGACCAGGATCATGGAGATGGGCCTGATGGACCAGGATCATGGAGACGGACCTGATGGACCAGGATCATGGAGATGGACCTGATGGACCAGGATCATGGAGATGGGCCTGATGGACCAGGATCATGGAGACGGACCTGATGGACCAGGATCATGGAGATGGACCTGATGGACCAGGATCATGGAGATGGACCTGATGGACCAGGATCATGGAGACGGACCTGATGGACCAGGATCATGGAGATGGACCTGATGGACCAGGATCATGGAGATGGACCTGATGGACCAGGATCATGGAGATGGGCCTGATGGACCAGGATCATGGAGATGGACCTGATGGACCAGGATCATGGAGATGGACCTGATGGACCAGGATCATGGAGACGGACCTGATGGACCAGGATCATGGAGATGGACCTGATGGACCAGGATCATGGAGACGGACCTGATGGACCAGGATCATGGAGATGGACCTGATGGACCAGGATCATGGAGATGGACCTGATGGACCAGGATCATGGAGACGGACCTGATGGACCAGGATCATGGAGATGGACCTGATGGACCAGGATCATGGAGATGGACCTGATGGACCAGGATCATGGAGACGGACCTGATGGACCAGGATCATGGAGACGGACCTGATGGACCAGGATCATGGAGATGGACCTGATGGACCAGGATCATGGAGACGGACCTGATGGACCAGGATCATGGAGACGGACCTGATGGACCAGGATCATGGAGATGGACCTGATGGACCAGGATCATGGAGACGGACCTGATGGACCAGGATCATGGAGACTGGACCTGATGGACCAGGATCATGGAGATGGACCTGATGGACCAGGATCATGGAGATGGACCTGATGGACCAGGATCATGGAGACGGACCTGATGGACCAGGATCATGGAGATGGACCTGAAGAGACCTGATGGACCAGGATCATGGAGATGGACCTGATGGACCAGGATCATGGAGACGGGCCTGATGGACCAGGATCATGGAGATGGACCTGAAGAGACCTGATGGACCAGGATCATGGAGATGGACCTGATGGACCAGGATCATGGAGATGGACCTGAAGAGACCTGATGGACCAGGATCATGGAGATGGACCTGATGGACCAGGATCATGGAGATGGACCTGAAGAGACCTGATGGACCAGGATCATGGAGATGGACCTGATGGACCAGGATCATGGAGATGGACCTGAAGAGACCTGATGGACCAGGATCATGGAGACGGACCTGATGGACCAGGATCATGGAGATGGACCTGAAGAGACCTGATGACCAGGATCATGGAGATGGACCTGATGGACCAGGATCATGGAGACGGGCCTGATGGACCAGGATCATGGAGACGGACCTGATGGACCAGGATCATGGAGATGGACCTGATGGACCAGGATCATGGAGACGGACCTGATGGACCAGGATCATGGAGACGGACCTGATGGACCAGGATCATGGAGATGGACCTGATGGACCAGGATCATGGAGATGGACCTGATGGACCAGGATCATGGAGACGGACCTGATGGACCAGGATCATGGAGACGGGACCTGATGGACCAGGATCATGGAGATGGACCTGATGGACCAGGATCATGGAGACGGACCTGATGGACCAGGATCATGGAGATGGACCTGATGGACCAGGATCATGGAGATGGACCTGATGGACCAGGATCATGGAGACGGACCTGATGGACCAGGATCATGGAGACGGGCCTGATGGACCAGGATCATGGAGATGGACCTGATGGACCAGGATCATGGAGACGGACCTGATGGACCAGGATCATGGAGACGGGCCTGATGGACCAGGATCATGGAGATGGACCTGATGGACCAGGATCATGGAGATGGACCTGATGGACCAGGATCATGGAGACGGACCTGATGGACCAGGATCATGGAGATGGACCTGATGGACCAGGATCATGGAGATGGACCTGATGGACCAGGATCATGGAGACGGACCTGATGGACCAGGATCATGGAGATGGACCTGATGGACCAGGATCATGGAGATGGACCTGATGGACCAGGATCATGGAGACGGACCTGATGGACCAGGATCATGGAGATGGACCTGATGGACCAGGATCATGGAGATGGACCTGATGGACCAGGATCATGGAGATGGACCTGATGGACCAGGATCATGGAGACGGACCTGATGGACCAGGATCATGGAGACGGACCTGATGGACCAGGATCATGGAGATGGACCTGATGGACCAGGATCATGGAGATGGACCTGATGGACCAGGATCATGGAGACGGACCTGATGGACCAGGATCATGGAGATGGACCTGATGGACCAGGATCATGGAGATGGACCTGATGGACCAGGATCATGGAGACGGACCTGAGGACACAGGAAGTTGAGAGAGGCAGCAGGTAAGCGAACAATAAGTGCAGCTACGTGGTTCTTGAAGCTAAATTCGTGTTGAAGCTAGCGCGAGCTAGCAGCTCCTACTATTAAAATTCCGGTTAGACTAGTAAAGTTTTCTATCTAATGACTCCAGCAAACAAGTCAAATCTTGGCTTCGCCACGATCTCCCATCCTGAGCAAGCACAATGGCATCAGTGGAAAGGAAAAACTCCCTTTTAGAAGGAAGAAACCTCTAGCAGACCCAGGCTCAGGACAAGCGGTCATCTGCTTTGACCGGCAACTTATAATGTTTGCAGATCCACAACGCAGTCAGAAAAGACAGTTGCTCTAAAACTAACTAACTAAAACACAAAACTTAATCACAGAAAGGTAGAAATGTCCGTGTCCGATTCACACAGGTGCTGTTTTCTTAGTTCATATCTTAGATCTTATTACTGTTTTTATTTTACATTTTATTGTTGGATGTAACTGGGACCTTGTGTACATAATTTTGTTCCACCACATGTACCACACGTGGTGCGTATGACAAAGAAAATGAATCTCTGAAATGTACAGTTTAGTTGACCAGTGTGCCGAGACGTTCACAGATGGCGTCAACACAAAGCAGACAGTGTTACATGTGAACTAGAAGTTTTCATTCACAGTTTTGAAAAACGTTCCTCTGAGCACTCCAACAACCTGTTGTAGTAAACAGGGCTCACTACTGGATTTAACGCATTCAGCTAGATTCATACTCGACGCGTCGCGCAGCGCGCGCTCCAAGAAGTGACGCAATTTCACAGTCCCCGCCCCTGCGCGTTGGCCCCGCGCGTGGGATTAGCGCGTGTCGTGCACCTCTGAATTTTTGAAACTCCGCAAGCCTCTGCGCGCGCGGTGGGCGCTACGATTTGATTGACAGGTCCCCACCGACAGCCTTCACCCTCTTCACGCCGGAGCCTGCAGCTGTTTGCGCCGCTGTGGTCGTGGAGACGGAGTCGCGACGCATGGAGGAATGTTTTGTGACACAAAATGTATTAAATTCTCCTTCATTCCTGATCTGGAGTCGGACTTTTCTTTTGTTTTTTCGCCAAAAGTCACGTGATCGCTTTCTCCTCCGCTGACTCCATGCATTAAAACCGCAAATAAAGACAACAGTTCAGCACGCGAGCGGAAAGCTATTTGTTTTTGTTGTGTGATTTCAAACAGTTCTTCTTCTACGGTAGATTTCTTCTTCTACACCTTTCTTGCAACATATGCACAGGTTTTAGAGGGTACTGCCTCCTGCTGGTCCGTAAAAGAACAGCACTTTGCCATGCGCCGCCGTGCGTCAACCATAAACACAGAGGCGACACTGTAAACGCATTTCGCCGCACGGCACAGTGCACGCGCAGCGCGCGCGCTCCAGCCTGCGGACCAAAGCGCGAGTCTAGCTCAGCCTTCAGCGTTAGAAGCATTTGTAATGTGGGGGGGACACACACTGGTGTGTGTGTGTGGGGGGGGGGGTCCTCCCCCAGCAAATTTTGAATATAGTAGATGCCATTTCTTGCATTCTGGTGTATTTTAGCAGGTTGTTAAACATCTACATTTACCTACATAAGTAAACACTTGATTCAATACAGTAACTAGTTTAGAGAGCAACAAGAAATAGCCTGACCAACAGCTCTCCTTGTGTGAAGCTGCACTTCTCTCAAGCATCCTAGCCCCCCACCCCCACGTCAAAAACTGCCAGAACTAACGTAGCGCTAAGCTAGTGGTGCGCAACACAGACGCATTAGCTAGGATGCTACAGACGTAGCACTGCTTCTCTCATACATCCTAACCCTGCACACCCGTCAACAACTGCCAGCATTAATGTGGCACTAAGCTAGCATGCTAAACAGAGGTGTCTCCCCATCCTCCCCATGTGCGCGTCCTGCCAAGGCAGATGACTGAAACACTGCATGCGGTGGTGAGCTGTTGTAGATAACCAGGAAAACATGGAGTGGACTTTTAGGGGTTTCAGTATTCTCCTATTAATCAAATGGAATGGATCTGTGTTCATGAAGAAATGGAAATGGCACTGGGTGAACCATCATGGTAAATGTGTGTGTACGGTATGTGTGTGTGTGTGTGGGGGGAGGGGGTTTAGTCCAAACAGTTTAAAAAAAAAATATATATATATAGGTCGGGGGTGGGTGTGGGAGAGAAGACATGTGACGTCCTCTTCACATATACGGTACAGTAATTGTTGCTACACCTAAGGTTGCACGATTAATCGCATTTGCGATTATCTCGCGATATGTTAAAACGCGATTCACTAATCGCACGGGCTGCGATTTGACTGGTCACGTGACTTGGGAGTGAACCGACTGGCCGCGCGCAGCTCTGAGCGGAGCAAAACAGAGCAGAGCAGGGAGGAGGAGACCGTGCGCTCCAACACAGTTGCTTCAGGCTCGACAGAAGTCATAAAAGTTATAAATTCAGGTAAGTTAGCCCATGTAAACGTGTATCTGATCTTAGAGGCTGAAACACCAAGACCGCGGGAGATAAACAGAGCGCGAGCTGGTCATGTTTTGACAGTGCCCGGTTAGCAGCTAGCTCAACAAGCCAACGTTCTGCGTGAAAAAGCGCATTAATTATCTGATTTAAAAAAAACAGTTGTGTCGTTAGTAGGGGTGTAACGATACACAAAACTCTCGAGACGAGACGAGACAAATTACAGAGTTCGCGAGAACGAGACGAGATTTTAATGTTAGTTCAAGAAAACTTCAAAGATCGGTTTTATGCCGCAAAAAGGCTTTTATTCTGTTTTAACATGTATTACAAACTCAACTGATGTCTTCATTTTACTGATTGAATCTCCTTAGACCTTAGAACGTTCAACTTTGTTTAAAAAAATAGATATTCACGCAGGACTTTCCAAAAATTGAACATAAATATCCGCATCAGCACTGAATCTGCAGCCGTCACTCACCAGTGTTGCCAGATTGGGCGGTTCACCGCGATTTTCCTTCTGACTTTTGCGGGTAAAGAGTGCTTTGGGTGGGTGGGACTCTATCTGGCAACACCGGTCACACCGGTGTTTACACGCGTGTCTTTACATTCGGGGCAGCGTCGGGACCCTCCATCAATGTAGAGGCGTCTGCGGCACCGGGACCCTCCATCAGTAGTTGGGGCGTCTTCTATAGCAACTTCATCCGGCGAAGCCATGCTGTCCGTGACGCTGACTTGCTAGGGGCTCTGCTAGCATTAGCATTAGCGGCTCGCGAGACAACGTTACCTCTCAACGAGAGATATCGTGGGAGTTTAATATCGCGAGATCTCGTTGTACGAGATCTCGTTACACCCCTAGTCGTTAGTGATATGAATTAATACAGAACCAGTAAAAATAATCTCATTTTAAATCGCAATCGCAATTTATAGAAAAAAATCGCGATTAGATTATTTTCCTAAATCGTTCAGCCCTAGCTACACCTATGGTTTAGTTGCAAGCTCAGACAATAAGTTTTATTGAAAAGAGCGTCAAGGAAAACTTTGGCCATATCAATGTAGATTTCCCTGTACAAGTAATTAGCATTTACCCCTTGTAGATAAATAAACAACCTCAGTTTGAATAAGTTGACATCATACTAATAAAAACGTAGGGTATCCCCTCAAACAGTTACAAATGCTATGAAGACTGCCTACAGCCCAAATCTGCTTTAAGATGAAACACAAAGAACATCCAAGCTAGTAAAACAGCTAAAATTGAAAGACTGAATCAACCAAGAATGAAAACCCATTAACTTTACAACTGCAGCTTTAGATAAAAATAAATAAATAAACACCAAAATTCTGTTTTCAACAAACCCAACAGCATTTAAATTTTTCTGGGACAGCGTTGTACCGAGTCCAGCGTAAATCTGACAGGTGGGAATGTTTCAGCAGAGCTTAGATGAAAACTGACAAAAACCCTTATTCATGAAAGCACCACAGCAGATCAACTCAAATAAAAATGACAAAAGTGATAAAAATGCATGGATTTACCTGTGCACTGAGATCCAGGAAAAAGGGGGGAACAAACTGCATTCTGCCACCAGCACTCATCCTGCTGGTTGCCCGTTCCTCCCTGCCCACTTAGATTTAACAGAGGAAACTAGGAAAAAAACAAGAAGTGGTCGTTTTGTTTCAGAAGGCCATAAACAAACCTACCATGACACTTATTTTAACTTTAATAAACATCAACTGAAACAATTAAATCATTATTAGAAAGTGCTTACCTCTGGCATATCGCCAACATAGTCATAAGCAATCCCATACTTTGGGATCTGACCTGCTGGTGAACATAAACAAGACTGTTTTTCTCCTGAAGTTTCCACTTCTTGAGTTTTGCCAACATCAGTCTGTTCACCTGCACTTGATGCGGCCGTTGCCGTTTCGCAGTTTAAGCAACTCTTTTGCTCGGGGATCGGCAGGAGGGAGTTGGAACCTTCCTGTGAATCCAAAGAGGTCTGGGCACTCTTCTCCATGCCAGACTTCTTTAATCTGGGTAAAAATTTACCCGATTCCAGTTCTGACTTCCCGTAATAAGGGCCTTCACATTCTGCATCCTCCTCCAGAGGTTTTAGATCAGCCTGAGGATCATCAAAGACGTCCGCTGGTGCTGCCGTAGAAAAACTCATCTCCTCTTTGTCTGTCTCAGCCTCTGAATCACTAACTCCACCAGGAGACAACTCTGAGGCTGATATTGGTCGGAAATGAGTCCTTGGGGAAATGCGAATGGCCCTATACTGTGTCCGGTTGAAGCCATATAATCGTGAGTGAAGGGCCTCACTCTCAGAGTCTGAGCAAAGAATGGACTTGGGCTTGAATCCTGGACTGAAAGAAGTCATGTCCTCAGGCTCAAACGAACACTCTACATGGAGGACTTGAGAGAAGGGATTGTTCAGGTTAAAGGATGCAAACGGATATTTTAAACTTTGCTCCTCTCTGTGCCAGCCTCCGCAAGATCCAAGCAAATCTTCATGGAAGATCAAAGAAAATCCCTTATTCAGTCCATCTCCACCTCCTCGGTTGGCCTGGTCACTCTGCCCGAAGGACACGAGAGGCCTCCACAGGGGCCTGTGTCCAGGGGCAATGCACCTGCCAGGGTTCATGAACATGTCTTTGCCAGTGATGGTAAGCATGTCTGAGCTAGAAACAGAGGCAGCTGCAGCAGCACATTGTAGCAAACTTTCGTGGGTATCACCTGGTGGCACAACAGCCCAGTTCTTATCACCACTTAGTGTTTTCAACTCTCCATACACCCCTCCAAGAATGAACGATGTACTGTCCTTGTCAGAGCTCAAGTCCCAGGGCTTGGACGGAGTCATGTAATCCCCTGCAGCATTGACCTTGGAGAGTTTGATTTTGGCTATTTCCTGTTCTTCCTTCTTGCCTTCCCAGAGGTGATACTCGGACCGCTGCACTGCTTTTTTCTGGGGTTCCTGAATTGGAACTCCTTTTGTCTGGACCTCTAGACAGTTGCAACAAAAAGCGCCTGGCTCATCTGAAAAAAGCCCCTTGTTTGTTTTTTCTGCTTCGTGCCTAGACATATCAGAATTACCGTCTCCAATTGCAGTCCAAATGTCTTTTATTATCCCTGAGCTGTAATCATCACTTTGTTGGTTTGTGTTGTCAGAAAACATGCCAGTGCTGTACTGTTTACTCTCATCCTCTTCCAGTGCTATGCCACAGACAGACTCCAATTTAGATTTTTTGGTAAAGGTCTGACTGGACACTGAGCTAACACTGACCATCTCAGACTGTTTGCCAGAGTCCTCTTGTAAAAACTCTAGGATTTCATCTTCTAGATATGTACCAGAGAGAGGAGGAATAACAGAATCAGTCTCCTCGTGGCCAATTTGAGCAGCATCCTCAGCTGGTGCATTCCCCAGCTCATTGTCCGACCGAGTCTCTTCCGAATGTGACCACGGGCTGCAAGTTCGTGTTGATAGATTGGAACAGTGTTCAGTTTCATCAAAGGCACTATTTTTGGTCCATATTAACAAACGTGACTGTTTATTTGAATGTGGGTCGAGACAGTTACTAGCGTCTGTGTTGTTTTCATGACCAAAGGTGAGTGAGTCGCAGGGTAAGGGAAAAGTGGGGCTTTCATACTGCAGCTCAAAAATGGAGAAGCAGGATGAGTTCAAACCAGATGGCTCACTGGTAGCTTCAAGAGCTGATGGCTCTTCTTGATTTCTAGGTAGCTTGCTTAGGGTCAATGAAACACTATCCAGAAGAGGTGAAAGCTGAACGGGAGAGTCCGCTATGAAGCTTTCTCCATCCATATCTTCAGAGGTGGATGGTGAATAACATCCCCACATCTGAACCATGTTTTCAAGATCCTCCATTAAGAATCCAATAGATCCAGAAGCTTCCTGCGAGTCAGCCCGTATTGCACTTTCCCCTTGCTGCTCAAGGCCATCTAACACTAAACAACATTCTGCCTCATCGTTTCCTTGCTCTCTGCTTTTCTGTCGAATCATGCTTAAGATCCGACTCTCCTGTATCGCATCTGAGGCACTAGTATCCAATATGGATTGATAAATATCAACTTCATAGAAGTGAGTGAATTCGGGCAGATGCTTGTCATCTAAATCTCTACTATCCTCTGGCTGAGGACAGGCTGAAGTTCCAGTGAGGTCTGCAGTTTCTTCGTCTACTTCGCTGGGACCTTCCACAAAGTGCCCATCCACAAACGAGCCAGCCGCTAAATAGGCTTTCTGGTAGTTCTCATTGGTAATACAGATTCCCTGGATTTTTTCTGGCAGCTCCTCCACATCTGCTGTCAAACCAAAGTCATCTGGAGAGCCAACTTTGCTTCGATATTTTGTTTCAAGTTTGCTTTGACAGCTGCTGAAAGGTACAAGGTACTCTGTGATGGGCTCAGTGTACCAAAGTGGCTCCTCCATGTACTCTTGTTTTCTGCCTTCAACTCTGGACTCTTTTGCTTCTGCCCACCCTGGATCTTTGCGAATCTCCTTCAGCGGTCGTTTCCCCTTTTTGTAAAGCTGTGGTAATTTGGCAGCATTGCCAGTTGTGCTGCTCCCACTCACCCCTGCAATTCTTTTTTCCTCTTTATCAATACGCTTTATCTGCAGCTTTACCTGCCCACTGTTGCGTGTTCTCTTAGTTTTGGCAGCCTCCCTGGATTTGTGCCTTATTCTAACTGTTTTGCTTCTGGATGACTTGGAGTCACCCTGGTTCCCACTTGAACTCGAGCCTGCCTCGCTAGAGCCAGAAGACCAGGATCTGGGTCGATATTTGCCCTCAGATCTGTGCCTAGTCTGTCTCTTTAAATGACCAGTAGATTTCTCCTCTACAGCTGCACCACTGTAGTATCTGTTTTCTTTCTCCTTCTTGCTTTGTCGTTGCTGGCCTCTGTCACTGGTCATAGAGGTGATGGTGCTGAATGCCTCAAGGTTTGGCTCCTTTGTCACTTCACCTTCGCTGTTGCAGTCTTTGGGAGAGGATGTGTCCGTGCTGGTTTGAGGGGCTGCAGAGGATGATGAACTGGAGTAGGCGCAGGCCTTTGCTTTGTTCCACACCGTCATGATCTCTTGGAGACAAACAGATTTCTCTGACAAAGGAGGAAAGGCTTCATAATACCTGCAATCAAGAAAGAAAAAATGGATTTAATTTAAACCAGTCTAGTTTAAACAACCAAACTATTATGGTGATAGTCACAAGTGCCACATAAATGTTCACAACCATGAATCTTACATTTCCACCTGATCCTTTGAAGAGGGAGAATCAGCTCGCTCTGGTGATTGAGAGCCATCTGATTTCTTTTGAATGCGCTTTTCTTCTGAAACACGAATCAAACAAAACATTTTATTAGAACAAGCTGGTGAAGATTCTCATTCATCCAGGACATGGTAAATTCAAAAAAGTTCCAAGACAAAAACAACTGGACTTTATTTGGAACAGAAGACATTTTGCTTCTCATCCGAGGAGTTTTCTCAATTCAAAGAACAGAGAGTGTGGGGTTTGAGTTATAAAGCTGAGCTAAGCTAAATACATATGTAGATTGCCCTAGCACTACTCACAATTGGGGTTCGTTAGCGTCTTTGTTAGTCTGAGACACAGAGGAGCCACTCTGGTGACATGGCTGAAATTCATGATAGGTGCGAAAATGACTGGGTGCAAAATGACTGGGTATCAGGCCTAAAGATGCATTATAAAGGCTCACACAGACTCGGGCGGTCCTCAGTGCACGTGGAAACTGTGCGAACTGTCCACAGACGGTTGAGGCTTCGTACTCAAGCGTCCACCCTGAGCGGCTGCAGCCAGCTCCGCAGGCAAAGGGCATTTACCTTCAGGACAAATGGAGTTTGCCAATTCATTCATTCATTCATTCATTCAACCTTTATTTATACAGGCTAGCCTCATTGAGTCACAGGGACTCATTTACAAGAGGGACCTGTCTCACTCACACCAAACAACCATCCACTCTCTCTCACATGCCTAGGGTCAATTTAGAGTTACCAATCAGCCTAACATGCATGTTTTTTGGTCTGTGGGAGGAAACCGGAGTACCCGGAGGAAACCCACGCATGCACGGGGAGAACATGCAAACTCCACCCAGAAAGGCCCCCGGACCGGGATTTGAACCGGCAACCTTCTCGCTGAGAGGCAGCAGCTCTACCAGTTGTGCCACCGTGCTGCCCAATTGCAATTGGTCATTTGCTGACAAGCCTACTGGATTGATTGACAGGTTGCAACCCCCCCCCCCTCCCAAAAATAAATAAATAATAAATAAATAAAAACAGGGCTCACACATTAGACTGGCCCACCTGGAAATCTCCAGACCCTCCCGCAGACACGCTGGGCCTGATTTTAATTCACTCGTGACAAATTCCTTCATTTTTCACCATTTCAGTCATGGCGTCAATGGACAAGGAGGAAAAGATCGCTTGCCTCTTGGAAAAAAACACAAGTTAAGGCCACCAGACCACGGATGAAGAAGGGAAATTTAATACATTGGTGTTGCATATAAAACAGTCCATGGCCGGGCAGTTTATTGTGCGACACAGAGTACGCATACATGGTCATAAAAATTGAGCTTTGCATGGACATGCCCTGCGGGCATCTGCTTCAACTCTAATCTGGTACGTGCGGACCTCTGCGGACTGAGGTCCACCCATGTCTGTGGGAGCCTCATGATTTTGAAAGTTGAAATCTGAGACCTCTTCCTCTGTTCAATGTTTCTCTCGTTTCCATGCGACCACGCTGCTCGCTGCACCACCTGGTGGTGGTTGGGTTAAATGCAGAAGACCAATTTCGTCTGTCAAGTATGGGAAACATACACAGATGACAAATGTGACAAATTATTATTATTATTATTATAAAGACAGATGGGGGGGGGAGGAAGCAGTTTATGTAAAAAGAGAGAAACCATCTTTGAACAGAGAAGGGCTCAGATTTCAACTTTCAAAAACTTATAATGTAGCTTTAGGCCCAATACCCAGTCATTTTCACACCTATCAGGAATTTCAGCCATGTCACCAGAGTGGCTCCTCTGTGTCTCAGACTAACAAAAATGCTAACAAATCCCTGTTGTAGGATTGATAGGGAAATCTACGGTACATATGTATTTAGCTTAGCTCAGATTTATAACTCGAACCCCACACTCTTTGTTTTTGAATTGAGAAAGCTCCTCGGGTGAGAAGTAAAACGTCTTCTGTTACAAATAAAGTCCAGTTATTTTTGTCTTTAACTTTTTTGAATTTTATTAGAACATTTACTGTTTTTTTTTTCACCAGCAGCTATCTAAATATGATAATAAAGCGTCTGAGTATTTAGAAAAGTGCTATACAAATAAAATGTGTTATTATTATTATAATAACATAGAATCAAACCTTTCTGTTTGTTCTGGATGTCCTTAAGTTTGGAGCAAAGCTCCTCAACCAGGCTCTCAATTTCAGAGTTCTGTACAAGAGGCAAAGACAAGAAAAACATTAGAGATTCACATTGTCCCACTAAATGTGCCCTTGTTCTTTAAATCTTTTTTTTTAGAAGTCTTTATTCATTTCATAACAAAATTAAAATACGTAACATAACAAATAACATATCTTTAACAACAAAACATAGTATATATAAAATGAAAGGCAGCAGATGAAGAAAAAAATCTTATAATATCTGCTCCTTAGTTATCCAATAAACCATTCAAATAAACATATTCAAAAATTTGTCAAAACAAGTAAATAACTCAAGCGATATTTCAAATATCTAACACTTTTCATGAAATACATTCATATATTTTTTTTAGCATATGGACTTTTACCAGTTTCTTAAATATTGAGATTGATTTAGCTTCCTTAACAGCTAACTCTAAATCGTTCCACAGTCTAACACCATGTATTATGGTAGATCTTCCCTTCAAACTGGTTCTGAATTGCGGTTTAAGAAAAACATCTTTCCCCTTAAGATTATAATGATCTTTTCACATAATTATTTTGGATATTAGAAGGCAATGCATTATGATGCGCTCTATACATAAATGACAAGATGTTATAATCCACTAAATCAGGGAACTTCAAAAACTTCAATTCACAAAATAATATATTAGATGGATGACAATAATGTTTACCCTTGATAATTCTTATAACTCTCTTCTGCAATATAAAAATGGGCTTTGTAATTGATTTACATGCTTTTCCCCAAACATTAATACAGTAAATTAAATGTGGCACAACAATTGTATTGTACAACAAACACAAAGCTTTATCATTCAGTAGATACCTGACTCTATAAAAAATTGCAACAGATTTCAATATTTTCATTTTAACTGAATTTATGTGTTGCTTCCATGATAATTTATCATCAATGATGACACCCAAAAACTTCGCCTCATATACTCTACAGATTTCTGAATTGTCAATCTTGAATGAAACATCAATATTTTTATTTTTATTGCTAAACATCATATAGTTAGTCTTATCCAAGTTTAACGATACTTTGTTGAGTCTAAACCAATTTAGAATTTTATTAAACTCAATCATCATTAATTTCAATAACTGTTCAATATTCATACCAGAACAAAAAAAAGTTGTGTCATCTGCAAAAAGAACACATTTAAGGAGACTAGACACCTTAACCAAATCATTTACATACAGGATGAACAACTTTGGACCAATTACAGATCCTTGAGGAACTCCACATGTAATTTTGCTGTAATCCGATCTTATATCATTTATCTGCACAAATTGTTTCCTGTTATTTAAGTAACTGCACATTAGTCCTAATGTGATCTAAGAACTATAAACTTTCAATATAGGGTTTATTGCCTGATACACACATAAAAAATATTTTTTTCGGCTGCTCCCCTCTTCAGGGGTTGCTATAGCGAACTAACTCGCGCGAAGATTTCAGTTTTTGAAAGAAAGCCTGGTCATGGAGAAACAGCTTTGAAAGACTGGACATGGCCCACAGGGGGCCGAGATGGTGTAAAGGCAGGGCAGCCGACTCGGGACCCGAATGTCCCAGGTTTGATCCCCAGTCATTGCACATCTCATCGTGTCTCTGAGCAACACACCTTATCCCCAAATGCTCTACGGGCACTTTCAATAGCTGCCCACTGCACCACCTGGTGGTGGATAGGTTAAATGCAGAGATCCCATTTTGCCATTGTATGGGAACATACAATGATGACAATACATTATATTATTATTATTATCAAAGCTGCCATCAACATCAGCAAGGACCCTCACCAGTATGCATACCGCAAGATTCGATCAACAGAGGACGCCATCTCTTCTGTGGTCCATACTGCTCTCACCCATCTGGAGCAGAAGTCCATATGCTCTTTGTGGACTGTTATGTATCCTGAGGAAGCTGCTCATGCTGACACCTGCAAGTTTTTTGTATGTGTTGGCTGCAGTCTTGTTGTGCCTTGGGCACGCCTATTTCTTTTTAATTAGTCTGATTATGATCAGGCTTGTGTGTTCAGCCAGGAGGACCAGAGTGACACGCCTATATAAACTTCAAGTTGACTGTACTTGGATACGGAGTGTTGTGAGCTCAGAGTATGGTTGCTTTGTGCTGAGCTGTTTGGGTACTGTATGGTACTGTGGGGTGTTCTCCGCCCGCCCCTGTCAGGAAGGTTGATCTTCTGTTTAGAAGATTGTTGGTGAGTAGCTGATTGCTCATGTTTGGTCCTGACTGTGCTAGATGCACTTAGAAAGTGTCTGTTCATTTGTGCTCGTGAATTTTGACTGTGCTTGACGCACTTAGGAGTGGTTGCTCATTAATGGCTTTGTTGTGCTTGGTGCACTTGGTGGCTGTAGGCTGCATTGGTGACATATAGATCCTGCTCAGAAGAAGGAGGCTGACCTGTGTGGTTTGGTTAGCTTTGTTTAACCAGGAGGTTGTGTGGCTGGTCGAGAGGTGACCAGCTGTTTGGAGTCTTTTTGTTTGCCTAATGACAGAGTGAGATCGGTAGTCCAGTTATATCGTTTTTTCTTTATACTCCTAGAGTCCCCCTTTGGTTAGGTAGTCCGTCACCAGACAGGCTTCGACGGCCCTGTTCTATGGGTTGGCCCTGCTCCAGTGACGTTATCCTAATTTTGGCCGACTCACTCTGTCCACCATTTGTTTGATACTTTTGTTTTGTTCCCCACACTTTGCCAGAAGAAGCTGCACTCCCCACCTGGAGGAGGAGTGCTGGGATCCATCTCAACCTGATTTCAATAAAGCTTTTTTTTTTTACCTTATTCCTTCTTGTGTCCTTTGTCCATTAAATGTGTTCGGCCTGAGCCAGCCGTAACATGGACTTCACATCTGCCTACAAAACCATGATCCACCAAACCCTGATGGACAAACTACTCACATTAGGACTAAGACCCTCTATGCAACTGGGTCCTGAATTTCTTAACCAACAGGCCACAGTCTGAGGATCCATAACTTAGCACTGGCTCCCCTCAGGGCAGTGTGTTGAGTCCCCTCCTATTCACTCTGTTCACATATGATTGCACACCTACCCATCTAGGCTGCCATAATGTAAAGTTTGCAGATGATACAGCGTTGGTTGGATGCATCACAAACAATGATGAGTCCAGCTACAGGCAGGAAGTGGAACACCTGGAGAGTTGGTGCAGGAAGAACAACTTTTCTATCTATGTGAAGAAGACAAAGGAGATGATTGTAGATTTCAGAAGGAGCAAACTCACCTACCCCTCCCCCTGAAAATGGGAGGATCTGCAGTGGAAGTCGTCTCCAGTTACAAGTACTTGGGTGTGCACCTGAATGACAACCTCAGCTGGAGCAACACCACCACCAGCCTGATCAAGAAAGCTCATCAGAGACTACTTCCTCAGGCGGCTGAGACGAGCTGGACTAGGAAGTTCAGTCCTCACCTCCTTCTACAGGTGTGTGTGCAGTGGAGAGCATCCCGTGCTCCAGCATCAACATGTGAAAAGCTTTGCAGAGTGGTGAAGGCTGCACAGAAGTCTGTTGGAGTCAGTCTCCCCACCATCACAGACATCTACACCTCCAGATTCAGGAAGAGGGCCACCTGCATCATGAAGGACCTCACTCACCCAGCACACATTTTTGTCCCGCTCACCTCAGGCAGAAGTTTGCAGAATATTAATTGTAGAACCACTAGACTGAGGAACAGCTTCTACCCTGAAGCTGTTAAGACTCATCTAACTCTAACCAGGATAATCACTGTAACACCACTTTAGTTGGTGATAGGTGACTTTATCTGTGCTGCTGATTATTCATGCTGCCGATTTCTTGCCTTTAAGCTGCTGTATTCATACCTATCTGCTCACAACAGACTCATGTTCAGGCTGCTGTTTAATATACTGTTTTATATTAGATTAATATTGTTTAGTGTATATCTTAGATCCTTGTATACCGTTTCTTTTTTTTATATTTTATGTTGTTGCCATTTTGGGGTGTAACTGGGACCTTGAGTACACCATTTCGTTCCACCTCATGTACCACGTGATGCAAATGCAAGTCAGCAGGGATTTGACCCAGCCACCTTCCAATCACAGGTTCACTTCTCTCCAACCTCTGCACCCACATACATGAATGTAGGGCGGTGAATCTCTCTGTGTCAGGCGATTCGATTCCAATTTTTGGTGTCACGATTCGATTCAAAAATCGATTTTTCGATTAAAAAACAAATTTTCTATTGAAATGGTCATAAATGTAGTTTCAGTTATGTAACTGACAAGCTGAAAATATTAAACAACAATGTAAACAAATGGAACATTTATTTTAAACAATAATTTTTAGGTTCCTTATTGTATCAATTTTTTTTGCATCGTTTGATATTGATACCAAAAATAGGAACAAATAATACAGGAGTGCATAAAATTCTGTAACTTAAATTACCAGGTATTAGGTTAGCTTAGTTGCCTGGATTTCTCTAAAACAATTAAAATAAAAATCTAGGAACAAATAATTAATCCATCATCATCTTTACCCACTTCTTCCTTTTCAAGTCTCGGGGGTCAATGCTGCCCATGTCAGCCATCACTGTGTGAGAGGTGGGGGACACCTGGACATGTCTCCAGTCCATCACAGACAAATAATTCACAATATATAAATACAAAAGTGAACAGCAGCCTACCAAAGTGCATTAACCTTTAACTCAATATAAAATACAGACTTAAGTTTTTTTAACCATATTGATTCATATTTAGTAAATCTTTAACAAAATTTCAAAACCTGTGCAAGTTTACACAGAATCTTTTCTGAACTGTAATTTATAAAACATAAATTGTATCATTTAGAACTGGCTCCAGGCGATGTGTCTCATCTGGCCTCTCCAACCTGTTAAAAGACAAATTACATTAAGTTTGTTGTATAGCTTGTCTATAAGTTTTAGTATAATAAAAGAAAACTGTTACCTTTGAGCTGCAGCTGCATCAGAACTTCTCCCACATTATTTTTGTTTCATGCTGGAGCTGTGTGAAGCTTTATCTACATGAAGGAATAGCGTACGTTGCTTCCTGCGTATTAAAAATAAAACTAAACCCCTCAACTTCCACTGAGCTGTTTGCTCATAAATCCTTTGTGATAGAGCAGGAGATGGAGAGAGAAATCTTTGCAGCAGATTTCGCTTGTCGGCTGCTTTCACTTTCATCTTCTGTACATTTTATTGTATTTTCAAAATACTGTACCGTAATTTTATTTTGCACTTCTTGCAAACAACCGTTTTCTTGTTAAGCTCTGTCTTCCTCCAGAACATTGTAGGATCTGAAATTATTTTTAAAGACGAAGGAGCAAATTGAATCGCGCTGTCCTCCCTCCTCCGTGCTAGCAGGCTCCATTTAGATAAAGGGAGCTGGCTAACTAGCTTGCTGTACGGTGGCCTACATGGCCAAAATTCTACGGCGGCCGAACAGAAACATAATGCAATATGCAGTACGCTCAGGAGCGGGAAAAAAAAAGTAAAATTAAACATGTTTTAAAAATCGATTTGGGGGCTTTTAGAATCTATTCAGAATCGCCAGGACTAAGAATCTAGATTATTTTTTAAAAATCTATTTTTTTCTGCACCCCTACATGAATGTGTTCTGTAAAAAATGGTACATTTGAATGCAACGTCAAAAATTGCACGACCTTGCATTATGAACAGAACACAGTGCCATCTAGATATCTACCGTAATAAGTTTGATAAAGTTTATAGTTTGTATTTTCAACCCAATCTATGTGACTGAGGATGAAAGGTTTTGTAGCCCTGGGTAAGAGCACTCTAATGGGGACATAAAGAAGCTACGACAGGCAGGAGGTTGACACACTTCAAACCAGAAGACTTGTGACAGTTCAGGCATGCTCAGTCATGATGCTGCTATATTTAGCTGTAGTGAACAAATGCTTTAAAAAATTGGCTAAGCAGCGTGATCTCTTCTTGCTGTCAACAGCATATACCGAGTCTGTCATCGTACAGACGCACAACTTGCACGTTTGACCAAAATAACTTGATCTCTCTTGCTGCTGCGGGAGCTCACAAATGTCTCTGTGTGACTTACGTTTTTGCTGCTTTAGTTCTTATTTTTAAACCATAATAACACTAAAAGACAAATATTTGTAGGTCTCAGATTATAATAATTATGTCTTCATTCAACTTAGTTTTATTTCCCCCCAAACTCATAAAGTTCTCTCTGTGAGACAGTTAAGTTTCAGATGTTTGTACTTTATCATAAATATCTGTACATTGTTTGTTTTCAACTATTTTGAGACGTGTACAAATGTGGAATGACAACATTTTTACCTTAGTACTAGCTTCCCAGAGAAACTGTGAGCTGCAAAGGATGCTGGGTAGACTTGTGACAAATATGCGTGTAATGTTTATGACTGTTTCCAATGTTTATGGGTGTAGAAAGTGGTTGATCTTGTTAAAGTCTTGTTCAGGTTTGGTTAGGCATTTATTTTCAAGTCTCTGTTATTGGCTGTAAACTGATCCCATGAGTCAGAGGTTGTTCCGAGTATGTTTAAGGGAGAAAGCAGGTTCTGTTGCAGGGTGAAAGTGTGTCCAGTTATTAAAGGATGACGTCACACAAAGCGACTATCTTGTGACTTTACTGCTAGCACTTGTATCCATGGAAGGACAAGGGTTGTATGTCTTGTAACGTATAAAAAAGTATGTTTTGTGAAGTAAACATTTTTCTGTAGGCTTTTGGGGTGCGGGGCGACTGGGGTCTCCAAAAAGAGTGTTTTGCATGCTTGTGAAAATGTTGAAATCTGTAAATCACCCCAAATAAAACAAAGCCGAGTCCAGTGTCCTAAGAAAAACAAACACTCATGACCTTGTCTCGCAGACCCTTCTTTCCTCTATTTCTTTGAAGCAGACTCTTTCAATACCAATCAGAGGAATAAATTAGCTACCGTAATTTTCTCTGTTGCCTTTTCCATATAAAACACGTTAAATGACATTTGAGTTTTAAGTATGAATTATACTGTACTTTAATAGTAATGCAAAAAGCGTCAGGATTTTGTTCTTATGCTTATACTGTAATGGTATGGTAAGAAAGATGCTATTCGTCCAAAATTCTTACTAAAGTTCAGTCAATGTCAGTTCATAAGCGCCCAAACGTAATGATCACACCACACACCGTAGCCGACTAGCATCACTTCTCGCAAACATTTTGAGAACTGCAGGATTTCAGCAGTCAGGCAGAACGCTTACTTCATCAGATGCAGAACGGAGGCATTGCACCGCGGCTTGCTTCTTCATTTCCTCTAAACTCAGGTCAGTTCCTCCTTTCTTCTTGCTCTTGCCCCATTTCTTCCCAGCTCCCTTCTCCCATCCCAGGAAGATGTCATTTTCCTGTCAAATTAAATCAAAACAAGTAAAATACAAGTGACAAACTTATGCTAAAAAGCACAGAATCAACAGCCGCCATCTAAACACTCAACTTTTGATTAAGAACTGTGTATGAAACCTGTGTGCTTTTAAATGAAAAGGCAAAATAAAAGAGGACTCATCAGTGATAAAAGTGTCATGATGCAAAAGGAAACACTGCAGGTAATGTTGCTGGTAAACTGATATCTTTGTCTTCAGGCTCATTTTATGCAAGCACCAAGTTTAACAACCATTGATAAAAAAATCTAAGCTTTTTGGGTCTAATTTAAGTTAAATTTTGGTTAAAGGAGCCCACCTGGTCCTGCAGGTCGTAGTCGTAGCTGTCGTGCAGGAGAAGGCTGAGAACATAGCGGGTGTAAATCATGGCATCAATCCCGCACTTCTCAAGCTCCTGGCCGAGCCAGCTTTGCACTGGACCCAGCGACTGGAGAAGGGACATCTCTGAGGCAGGCAGGGGCCCCGCGAGAGGGTAGGGGCAAGAGAGGTTCTCGGGAGGAGCGGAACCGTCTGAATCGGTGCTTACTGGACGCATGGGAGCTCAGGTGTTGGTCATTCTCAGGCAGAGCAGCATGGTGATGGTAGTTATTGTAGGGCGGTGTGGAGGAGCAAACAGCGAGAGGACGAGGCAGACCCTGTCTGGATGAGGGGGGTGTCACTCCAGAAGGACGAGCTGAAGGAGTTCTACATGAGGAGGCATGTAGGAGGTTTTTTTTCTTCTTTTTTATTGCTTTAAGCAAAAAAAATTTGATTTTACTCGTGAGGCATGGCTTATGGAGCTGAAAGATCCCAGCTGCTGAGTAAAACACAACGCATGTCCATTTTGGAACAGTGCCCTACTTCACCGGCATAACCTGAAACAGACAAAATACATAAGTTAAAAAAAAACAAAAAAACTTTCAATGGGTAAATGAAGCAAGCGTAAACCAGAGGAAAGAAGGCATGTTTTAAATTTAAAAAGTGCATAAAAAAACATCAACAATGCCTTTAGACATTAAAGAGATGTGCCGGCCATGTTTTTGGGTTCTATGGAAAAGTTATGAACAATGATATTTTACCTGTTGTAAACAACTCTTTGGACATCCTCCATTAGAAGAAATTAAGTTTAATTCTGACAGGACTGACCAAGTTAATCTAGTCCAAGTCAGTTGGTGCAATCTAATGGTACGTCCTGACCAAACGCGTTTTCAACGGCAGGAACGTCCAGTTTACATGCAAAGTCAATGGGGGACGCACCTCCAGCCACGTCTTGGCGTCGCGCGTCACGTGACGTGCGTGTTGAGCGTGCTGGAAAAGCGTTTTCCGTGCACGTGAACCCGCGTCAGCCTCCAAGCACGCGTTGAACATTGCTGAACGTTTTCGCCGTTCAAACGTTCAAACGCCGTTCAACTCTGGTTGATCAGGGAGAGTCGGGGGGGAGTCGGGGGGAGGAGAGAGGGGGACGCGGAAACGAGGGGGCGCGCGCACTATGTGACGTATTGGGACACAGAAAAAACCCGCGGAGTCATGGACTATGGAAGAGAAATCTGTGTGTTCGCGACAACTCCTTCACGACCAGTCAAGTCTGCTCTCTACAGAGACTGGCAGAGTGCAGTGAGGAACTCGTTGTACTGGTAAGCTCCTCCCACACCCCCCGCCGCCGCAGCTTCTCGTTCTGGTCAGGACACAACTGGGTCCAGTGCGTCCACTTGCGTGCGTGACGAGCCTTTTTGCCGTTGAAAACGCGTTTGGTCAGTACGTACCATAAGAGGAGCTCCAGTATAAAAGCTTTCATCTTTAAATCATTTCCTGGTCTGCTGCCTTCATACATCTCCTCCTACATGTCTTTGCGTGAGTGCAGCTACAACGTGCGCTCTCAGGACATGATTACGGTACCTGCAGTGTTCCGTCAGTGAGAACTGAACTTGGCAAAAGGGTCTTCTCCTACTCTGCTCCTGGAATATCTTACAAAAAGATCTGAAGATCTCGACCTTGACCTCTCTAAATGGTTTTAAAGGGGACCAATTATTGGTTTTATAAATTTTTATGGTATGTCTGTGGGCTATCCAGACCATGTTCATTCAATTTAATGCACAAAATAATTCTTAGATAATAAAATATCCCCTTTCTAGTTGTGCCTTTTCTGACTTCCGTTCTGAACGAGCCGTTTATGATAAGGCCACGCCCTTCAAAAATATGTTTACATTAACTCCACCCTCCAAGACCCTGAGTCAGACCCAGAGGCAGACGCCATTTTGGGCAGGGCAAATAGGCCGCTGAGAAACATCCATAAGTTCACCCTCCATGTTAAAAACTCTTCGTCTGACTCTTTGAAAACAAGCAATAAGGCTGCAGACTAACACACTGGCTGCTAACTGCTTAGTGCAAGCACCGCTTTTTTTTGACGGACCACATCCGGCGCTGAACGGATATGGTCCGTGAGCAGTCGTCCGGTTGATTTAAGAGCCCGTAAATAAGTTTTTTTGTTTTTACTGATAGATAATTAGTTATTAGCGGTACTGCATTTTAACAACAACGAAACATCGAACTCTGAGATGAACTCAGGAAAAACAACCGTGACGTCTTTTATACTGAAGTGGGTGGAGCATCACCAGGGGTTGCTAGGTGAGGGGCTGGACTCAGGTTGGGATGGGTTGTCCAGGATTTGAAAACGAGACATTTATATCACTGAAAAATAAATATACTTAGAGAGTAAATAAACCACTGGGTGCATTTTTTTGGCCCTAGGACTGTTTTTTTAAGAAGTACATAACCAAAGTTGAGTAAAAAAAAAACATAAAAAAGTGAATTTTGCATATTTGGTCCCCTTTAAGAATCTGTTGGAATCCTGGCAAAAACCAATGCAGATATGTTCCTGTTTTTGATTTTCTACATCTACCTTATAATGTTTTGCTACTTTGCTACTGGTTTTAATTTGTTAAAAAAATCTGTATTTCTCTCTTATGTTTGTCTATTGTTGATTTTTAAGGAAACTCTACTTTTGCCATCATTCTTTAGTTTGTAGCAGGTCCCTCTTGTAAATGAGTCCTCGAGGCTCAATGAGATTAACCTGACGAAATAAAGGTTGAATGAATTTATAGCAGTTTACGCAAACATTATTTTATAAGCACTTACACAGTCCACTGGCATTGCATCTGTTATTTGCACAAACTTCTCTGGTGTAGCATTGGGTACATGGTACCAGCAGGAATATTCTAATAGAGCTTTGGAGCGTGACGTCACTGGTCCACCGCACACAGCATTGTGGGTAGTTTTTTTTGTAGTTTTTTGTCGATCCGCCATTTTTCCTGCCTTGCTCGTATTTTGTTCGAATCAGGTTTCAACAGCTTAGCAATGGTCCTAAATTGCTGTGTAATAGGATGCAATGTCCGTTCACACGACAGAAAAGGTAAAAAAATAGAAAACGGACTCTCGTTTTATAGTTTCCCTACCTGGAAACAACGCGAGGGCGAGCTTGTGTCGGCCATAACAAAAAGGAGGCATGGATATCAGCAGTGAGACGTCCTGATGTAACGTTCTCCAACATCACAAGATACATGCTTGTTTGTTCCAGACATTTCCATTCAGGTGAGTATTTTAAATCAGTTTACTGGAGTTGTGCCATTTTGTCAAGGTGTATCATGTTTTGGTCGAGTTCAGTGCATAGTGGGTCAACCAAGTTTAGGTCGGACATCTGTGTTATTTTAAAATAAACTGTTTAAAGTTGATTGTGTTGTCACATTGACTGTAGCATATTGTTTTTTATTATTAATTTATTTCTTTATTCATTTTATCAAAATAAATACCCAACAAAGACAAAAAAAAGAAAATATAAAATGAAAGGCAGCAGAAAGAAGAAACTATCTTATTATATCTGCCCCTTTTCCAAACAATCTATTCAAAGAATAATCTATAAGTAACAAAAAATGAGTAACTCATCTCAATTTTCAAATTTCAACATATTACACATTAAAGCGCTTCATCTTTTAACAAAATGTGTCTGAATATTTAAGGGTAGTACATTGTTATGACATTTATACATCACCATTAAAATAAGGTAATCTACTAATGGAACTTCAGTAATTTCAACTAAAAAAATAATATACTAGATGGATGACAGTAATGTTTTCTGGCAATAATTATATTACTGATCTGCGTTCTCTTCAAGGCAAATCTTCTTATGAGATGGATGAGTCAAATCCCGACTGGGCTCCAACACTGCACTTGGGACACTCCGAGGTGAAAGTGTCAACATCAGACCGACATGCTCGTCGATTAGAGAGACGTTACAGCAGAGCACAAGGGGAAGATGAAGGCCAGGAAGTGATGGAAAGGCAAAATCAACAAGCAGTGGAGGCTGCAGGAGATGAGCAACAACCAGTGGTGGAGGCAGCAGGAGATGAGCACCAACAGGTGGTGGAGGCTGCTGGAGATGAGCACCAACAGGTGGTGGAGGCTGCTGGAGATGAGCACCAACAGGTGGTGGAGGCTGCTGGAGATGAGCACCAACAGGTGGTGGAGGCTGCTGGAGATGAGCACCAACAGGTGGTGGAGGCTGCTGGAGATGAGCACCAACAGGTGGTGGAGGCTGCTGGAGATGAGCACCAACAGGTGGTGGAGGCTGCTGGAGATGAGCACCAACAGGTGGTGGAGGCAGCTGGAGATGAGCACCAACAGGTGGTGGAGGCTGCTGGAGATGAGCACCAACAGGTGGTGGAGGCAGCTGGAGATGAGCACCAACAGGTGGTGGAGGCAGCTGGAGATGAGCACCAACAAGTGGTGGAGGCAGCTGGAGATGAGCACCAACAGTGGTGGAGGCAGCTGGAGATGAGCACCAACAAGTGGTGGAGGCAGCTGGAGATGAGCACCAACAGGTGGTGGAGGCAGCTGGAGATGAGCACCAACAAGTGGTGGAGGCAGCTGGAGATGAGCACCAACAGGTGGTGGAGGCTGCTGGAGATGAGCACCAACAGGTGGTGGAGGCAGCTGGAGATGAGCACCAACAGGTGGTGGAGGCTGCTGGAGATGAGCACCAACAGGTGGTGGAGGCTGCTGGAGATGAGCACCAACAGGTGGTGGAGGCAGCTGGAGATGAGCACCAACAGGTGGTGGAGGCTGCTGGAGATGAGCACCAACAGGTGGTGGAGGCTGCTGGAGATGAGCACCAACAGGTGGTGGAGGCAGCTGGAGATGAGCACCAACAGGTGGTGGAGGCTGCTGGAGATGAGCACCAACAGGTGGTGGAGGCAGCTGGAGATGAGCACCAACAGGTGGTGGAGGCAGCTGGAGATGAGCACCAACAGGTGGTGGAGGCTGCTGGAGATGAGCACCAACAGGTGGTGGAGGCAGCTGGAGATGAGCACCAACAGGTGGTGGAGGCAGCTGGAGATGAGCACCAACAGGTGGTGGAGGCAGCTGGAGATGAGCACCAACAGGTGGTGGAGGCAGCTGGAGATGAGCACCAACAGGTGGTGGAGGCTGCTGGAGATGAGCACCAACAGGTGGTGGAGGCAGCAGGAGATGAGCACACACAGCTTGTGGAGGCTGCTGGAGAGGAGCATGAGCAAGTTGTGGAGTCTGCGGTGGAAACCCCACGAGAGGACATCACTGTCGCTGCAGATGGGGAGGAGGAAGATGAACCAGCAGCAAAAAGGCGACAAACAGAATGTCAGTTGTGCGAACAAAGAAGAGCAGAAATTAATCGTCTCTTACAGGAAAACAGGGAGCTCAGGTCAGAGCTGAATAAAAAACAGCTAGACAAAGAATTTCTTAGGGGTGACACAAAAAAAGTCAGGTACTATACAGGACTTCATTGCTTTGCCGTATTGTTGTCATTGTTTGAATTTGAAATGAAACAGATCCATTTTGAAGTAAACATTTGATGTAATTAAACATTTCCAGTAAATGTGATGAACGTGTGAGTTAATACATTTTATAGAAAACACAAAAATGTGCAAATATAAGTCAACAGCATGTTTACATAATTATGTCTCCCTTGAAGTACAAGCTCTGAGAAATATCTTTAGGAGGCTTCATGCTTTCTGTAGACGTCCAGCCAGGTCCACACAAGTGAACTTCATCTCCTGCCTCCAGCTGCTGGATGCTGCATGTCTTGTATCTGTGAGGGAACTTTCTCCAGGCAGCAGCGATCACACTGAGTCCATCAGAAGATGCTCCAAGTTCAGGAGTTGGTGTTTATGATGAAACCACATGCTTTAACTTTAAGATTTTTTTTACTGCTCGCTGTATTTTAATGTAGGTGTTTTGATGATTCACACACCATTTTATTTCTGTGTGTAGACACACTGTTACTCAGCATGACCCACGGTGTTCTGGTGGCTCAGAGTCAGAGCAGAACCTGTGAACAACACAATTAAAATGGTGAATGAAAAGACAATGTATAATATATATACTGTATATATGCATCTTAATACATATACTGTATATAGTGATTATAGTAATCTAATCAAGATTTGAAGTCTACATGTTATTAGACATGCTCAAGTCATTAAAAATAAGGTAATTTTCAACTTGGACCTTTGTAATTTAGTTAAAAAACATACTTTAAAAATCAAGTGTTCTCAGTTTTTAATACTCCTAGCATACAGAAGGTTGTTTGATTCTGAAAGAAATGTAAATTAATAATTTATGTACAATTAAGGAGCCAAAAACAACGTACCTTCAACGTATTTACAATCTGGGGGCTTTAAAAATGTCCAAATCATCTACCCAGCTGTTCATAGATTGGACCAGCTCTCCCAGTGATTTGTAATTATAAAAATTATTTGTGGTGTAAACACTGACACAGACCAGGTCTGCTAAAATGACTGTGAAGGGAATGTCAGTGGAGGCAAGTATTAGGTCTCTGCTCCATTTATTTATTTATTTCAAACGGGCAACATTTCCAATTATACCGATTTTTTTCATGTAGTTTTTTTTTCTCAACTGGGAGAAGCTTATTAGGATACAGTCCACTTTATTTTGCCTGCTTTTCAGAACCGTGACGGAAGAAAATCTCCTGAATTTCTTTTATTTTTTCTGAGGCAACAAACATGGCGGTCGAGACCGGAACGCCCCGACACGCCCCCGACACCCGCCCACACAGTGACGTGTGCTCCAAAGCTCTATAGTTATGTTAATTACAAACCGGATTCCAAAAAAGTTGGGACACTACACAAATTGTGAATAAAAACTGAATGCAATGATGTGGAGATGGCAAATGTCAATATGTTATTCGTCACAGAACATAGATGACAGATCAAAAGTTTAATCTGAGTAAATGTAAAATTTTAAAGGAAAAAATATGTTGATTCAAAATGTCAGTGTCAACAAATCCCAAAAAAGTTGGGACAAGTGGCAATAAGTGGCTGGAAAAAGGAAATTGAGCATATAACAAACAGCTGGAAGACCAATTAAAACTAATTTGAAGTCTACATGTTATTAGACATGCTCAAGTCATTAAAAATAAGGTAATTTTCAACTTGGACCTTTGTAATTTAGTTAAAAAACATACTTTAAAAATCAAGTGTTCTCAGTTTTTAATACTCCTAGCATACAGAAGGTTGTTTGATTCTGAAAGAAGAAAGCCCCATCTCCATCTTCACTCACTGCCCTCTCTGCCTGCCTGGAGGAAATAAGGGCATGGATGAATCAGAACTTTCTTCAATTAAACTGCTCAAGACTGAGGCCATAATGTTGGCACCCCTCACCAGATACAAACATCAACTTTAACAACAATCTCCTTCTCTGGTCAAGACATCCCCCTCTCCACCTCTGTTACAAATCTTGGAATAAAAATGGACTCTCATCTTACATTTGAAACTCACATTAAGCATCTGTTTAAAACTTGCTTCTTCCATCTTCGAAACATCTCCAGACTTCGCCCATCTCTGACTTTTTCTGATGCTGAGAAACTCGTCCATGCCTTTGTCTCCTCCAGGCTCGACTACTGCAACTCCCTGTTTATTGGAATCCCTGGCAAAAACCTTCAGAAACTTCAATATATTCAAAACAGTGCAGCAAGGATTTTATTGAGAGCTCGTAAATTTGAACATATTACACCCATTCTCCATAACCTCCATTGGCTTCCTGTCACCTACAGAATTCAATACAAAACTGCTCTCATTACACATCAATGCTTACATGGAACTTCACCTGACTATCTAAAGGACATTCTTGCACCATATTCATCCACCCGGTCTCTACGATCACAGAACAGTAATCTACTTCACATTCCACGAACCAAATTAAGGACCATGGGAGACAGGGCATTCTGTGTGGCTGCCCCCCGCCTATGGAACTCCCTTCCTGACTACCTGAGAGCTCCACAGTCACTGGTTGACTTTAAAAGCGGTTTAAAGACTTTTCTTTTTAAGCAAGCCTATTCTGCCCCCGCATGATTTTATCTTTGATCTTGGTTGATAGTATTATAGATTTTACTTGATTTTATCACTTGTTTTATTTTATTTATTTATTTATTTTTTAAGCAGGCCTATTCTGCCTCCACATGATTCTGTTTTTAATCTTAGTTAATACCATTATTGATTTTATTTGATTTTATCACTTGTTTTTATTGTTGTAGCACTTTGAGATTTTTATTAATGAAAAGTGCGGTATAAATTGAATTTATTATTATTATTATTATTATTATTATGGTAAATTGACAACATGATTGGTATAAAAAGAGCTTGTCAGAGTGTCAGTGTCTCTCAGAAGCCAAGATGGTAAGAGGATCACCAATTCCACCATTGTTGCGCAGAAAGATAGTGCAGCAATACCAGAATGGTGTTACCCAGTGTAAAATAGCAAAGACTTAAAGCTCCACTGACATGTTCTTTTAACTTTTCAAAAAATGGCACAACATATATAAATATTAAGATAGACCTCTGACCGTTTTTGCTAAAATAATGTTAAATGAATGAAAATTTCTCTCAAAATAGTTTAAAATTAGCGCCGTTTTTTTAGACCGTAAATCCGGATCTTCCGGTCACGTGTCAGCATTCCTGTTTGTGACGTCACGTCCGATACTGAACTCTGCTCAAACGACAAAAATATAGACGCATCCGTCGAATTTAGCCATTTAAAACTACATTATAGCGATTTGGCTTCGCTATAATGTAGTTTTAAATGGCTAAATTCGACGGATGCGTCTATATTTTTGTCGTTTGAGCAGAGTTCAGTATCGGACGTGACGTCACAAACAGGAATGCTGACACGTGACCGGAAGATCCGGATTTACGGTCTAAAAAAACGGCGCTAATTTTAAACTATTTTGAGAGAAATTTTCATTCATTTAACATTATTTTAGCAAAAACGGTCAGAGGTCTATCTTAATATTTATATATGTTGTGCCATTTTTTGAAAAGTTAAAAGATCATGTCAGTGGAGCTTTAAGTTATCATCATCAACCGTGCATAACATCATCAAAAGATTCAGAGAATCTGGAACAATCGCTGTGCGTAAGGGTCAAGGCCGTAAAACTCTACTGGATGCTCGTGATCTCCGGGCCCTTAAACGTCACTGCACCTCAAACAGGAATGCCACTGTCAAGGAAATAACAGAATGGGCTCAGGAATACTTCCAGAAAGCATCGTCAGTGAACACAATCCACCGTTGCCAGCTGAAACTCTACAGTGCAAAGAGGAAGCCATTTCTAAGCAAGCTCCACAAGCTCAGACGTTTGCACTGGGCCAGGGGTCATTTAAAATGGAGTGTGGCAAAATGGAAGACTGTTCTGTGGTCAGATGAGTCACGATTTGAAGTTCTTTATGGAACACTGGGACGCCATGTCATCCGGACCAGAGAGGACAAGGATAATAATATTAATAATAAATTAAATTCATACCACACTTTTCATTAATAAAAATCTCAAAGTATAGCCCACAGACATACCATAAAAATTTATAGGACCAATAATTGGTCCCCTTTAATATTATCGAATTAATGATTTTTATTTAAAATCATAATCTTATTAACTTTTTTTTTTTACCTCTTTGTGTTTTATTTTATAGTCTGGGGCAGAAATAGCAGTTTACTTCTTCCTCTTCAGGGAAATCCACCACATCACCTGCAGCTAAGAAGTCTGTGATGACGCTGAAGTTTTTCAGGGACCTGTCCCACCTGGGGGAGAAGATCCAAGAAGAGGTTGTGAGTAATGAGGACAAATACAGCCACACTGCTGCTATCTGTTGTTATTGAGATGGCTGAAGATATTCATTGCAACTAGATGTGTGCTTTTAGCAGAAAATGTGGACAAGTTGGTCTTTTTGGACAAAAACTTAAAACTTGATTACAGTACTGTAGTTAGATTGTAAACGGTCTGTTGCTGCTTATTGTTCTGGTTGTTATTGTATTTATTAAGATTTTTATTATTGTTAGTATAGTTTATTTATTATGAAGAGTGCTGTTTGTTTAAAATATCATCCAAATGGGTCACTTTTATTAATTTTTATACAAACGTATTTTTGGCATATTTTCAAAACAAGTCTTTATTATGTCTATTTTTTTTTGGACCGAAAATGAACCGAACCGAGCCCTCCTTGAAACCGAACCGAAATGTGATTTTAGCGTACTGTTACACCCCTACAAAGTGAGGATGTTATATTTAGCATTTATATGTATTGTAAGGCTTTATAAACCCTTCCCACACTCTTGCAATGTTCTAAACCATCTAAACGCTCTAAAAGAGCGCATCCAAAGAGAGCAGACAGACTGATGCTATGGTTACGGAGTCAGTTGCCAGAGCGGTCTGGCCATCGGGAGCACTGGGACATTTCCCGGTGGCCTGGCCCGCTCAGTGATCACAGAGGGGGGCCCTCCTTTCTTTATCTGAAGCTGTCTGCCACAGCAGAGCAGAGACACACAACAGCAGTGTTTCCCCTACCATTATACAAGCGGGGTGCCCCACCCCGTCAACAGAACTGAGCACCCCGCCTACCAAAGCGAACTTGCCCCCCACTCCCACCCGGCACTGACATGGCACTAAGCTACCAGCACGAAATACAGGCTCTCTAGCTAAAAAGTTAAAGGTGCCTCTTCCCTCATGCTGAACGCCCCCCGCCCCTGCTCAAAAACGGTTGGTACAAGCTTTGCTCAGACATGTCTCCGTTCCTCCCCATCAAGAAAAATCATGGATGAGATGAGCACCCCGCCATGGCAAGTTAACTAGGGGAAACACTGAACAGATTGCGTGCACGCCTGTTGTGTGTTTCTGCTTTACTGTGACAGCCTCAGAAAGAGAAAGGAGGGGGCAGAGAGTCAGTCTTATACCTGAGTGAGCCGCACGAGTGGCATGGATTGTTTATTTAAAATAATCAAACAACCCGAACCGAGCCTTTAGTCCCCCTCGGTGATCACCGAGTGGGCCAGGCCATCAGGAAATGGCCCGGTGCACCCGATGGCCAGTCCTCCCCTCAGCACAATGCTCTGGTTGATCGCCTTCCATCAATCAGCCAATTGTGTGTCATGTAAAATCTTATGCTGAAAACCTGTGAGAGAGTCCGCGATAGTCAAACCGCGAAGTATCTAAGGACTACTGTGGGCATCACAGGGTCAGCCCTCAATTGGTTCAGATCCTACCTCTTTGACAGATCCTTTTGTGTTTCCATCCTTTTGTGTTTCCATCAACGATTTTAGGTCTGCAGTGGCGGCACTTAAATGGGGGGGGTTCTGCAGGGGTCCATCCTGGGTCCTCTCCCATTCTCCTTATACCTGCTGCCACTTGGTGCCATTTTCCGGAAACACAACATTCCTTTCCACTTCTACGCCAATGACTGTCAAATTTACTTCCCCCTAAGACACAATGGTACATGCTCTATTCAACCTCTGCTCGACTGCCGGGCTGACATCAGGGACTGGATGGCTTTAAATTTCTTAAGTTTCAATGAAAAGAAGTCTGAAGTCATGTTGTTCCCTCCCAACGACACAATCTCGAACCACTGCATCAACCTTTCTGCTCTAGCCCTGTCTGAAAAACAAAAAGTCACAAATCTGGGAGGGATAATGGACACTTCCTTGAAACTCAACAGTCATGTAAACATGATCATTAAATCCAATTTTTTTCCAGTTGAGGCGACTGTCTACGCTGAAGCCCATATTATCCAAAAATAACCTGGAGACAGTAATTCACGCATTTATTACATCTAGGCTTGATTACTGCAATTCACTCCTGTTTGGTATCAATCAGACCACCATTTGCATGACTACAACTGGTCCAGAACGCAGCAGCCCGATTTTTAACCAGTACAGGCAAAAGAGAGCACATTACACCAGTCTTGGCCTCCCTGCACTGGCTACCGGTTCATCTTTGAATCCAGTTCAAAATTCTCCTGTATGTCTACAAATCACTGAACAGTCTCGCCCCCACCTATCTCACTGATTTGCTACAGCTGTATGTCCCACCATGTTCTCTGAGGTCAGCGGACCAGTTACTTCTCACAGTTCCAGGAACTCGTCTTGAACGCAGAGGTGACAGGGCGTTCTCTGTAGCAGGCCCAAGACTTTGGAACGAGTTACCTCTGCTCGTCAGACAGGCCCCCTCCCTCTCGGTTTTCAAATCCCGTTTGAAGACCCACTACTATTCTGTTGCTTTCAACACCAGTTGATCTGTGTTTGGTCGTTATATTTATTATCTGCAATGTTTTCATGTCTATTATTTGTTCTTCATTGTGTGTGTTACCTGTTGTTTGTTTGTTTGTACAGCACTTTGGTTGGCCTTGTCGCTGTTTTAAGTGCTCTATAAATAAAATGGTATGGTACTGTACACTGCAGAAATATTATAAATTTCCTGCCAGAACTGACATCAGGCTGCATCCAAAATGTTACAGCTTACTGCAGCTGCTACAGTTTGTACTTGCAAATAACCACAGTATTACATGGAAATGTGGCAACGTATTGCAGAATTTGTGGTGTAAGTTTTTGAGTCTGGACTTGTGGTAATTACTTTGGTCTTACAGCGTTTCCCTATGGTTTCTGGCCTTGAAAGGGAGACAGGTTGTCAGTGTCAAGCGGGCACAATGACACAATTTTTTTTTTAGTTTGTTTTGTTTTTTATAAAAGCAATTTGCATTTGCTGCTGCTCCCCAGCTTTATCTGTGTGTACGTGTGCACATGCGAGGCTTGGTCTAGCAAAGGCCCAGTTGTGATGGACATGCTTCTCCACTGATCAACAAATACAGTTCTGCTATACAGTGCCACACTTCAGTTTCCTGCCATCCCATGAATACTTTCTAGATATTCCCCTGACTGAAGATCAGATTCTCTTTACAGATATTTGGGTATTCTAATTGATGGGGAGTTTAATATTTTTTACTAGTGGCGCAGCCTATTGACTTAGCTTTCAATACAGAGCCTAGTAGATTTCAATAGGGTTTCAAATTTAATTACCAGTGTCAAAGTGGCAGTGTACACCCTCCTCTTCTGACCAACTAGGTCAATCTATGGTCTCTCCAGAGCCAACAATATCCACCAAGTAAACCACATTCAAGCTATATTTACAATAATTTTAAATGCCCAAGTTCAAAATTTAGTATTTGTATTTACTAGTACATAGAGACTAAGCTTTAGAAGATACTCTAAGTTCAAGAACAGTAAAATTTAGATTGGGTATGCTTTTTCATGGCATTTAGGGGGTAAAAATTTAGCTGTCAATTAATCTTGGGCGACTGGACAAATATATTCACAATTGAGGTTCATCAAGCAATAATTTTTTATAAACATTATTTTCTGCTTTATTTTCACAAATTCAGATTTCGCTTTGATAGTTTGGACCAATAAATAAAAAAACTGCTATTCAAACTCACAGCAGGTAATCCATCCTGATTTTGTGCAGTTCACCTCAGTTACTTGCAGCAACATCTCCAACCTTCTGTCAGATGTTAGTCAGGTCCATCGCTAATCTTATCTCATGTGTTGCAATAAAAAAATTGTTTTAAGAAAATCATTTGTTTTAAGAAAAATCATATGTCAATTAGCAGCTGCTCAAGACTCAAGGGGAAAATAAAGCATTAAACAACATGGATTCACCCAATGGTTAAGGAGCACCTTTCAATCATCTGATTATAGGAACAGACCAAAACTTTAGTTGGCAGATAAATTAAGGCTTCACTGTAACAAAGTTTGTACTCTGTTCATTATAACTGTGACACGTCACAGCAGCTGTTTCACAATAAACTATCAGCTGTTAAACATAGACTGATGAATTAAACAAACACAATTATTTAAATAATGTTATCAGAAAAGGCAGCCTTTAGCAGCTTCTACTTCTTGCAGCACTCTATCTCTGATTCCTGGCTGTGCACTACGAGAGAAAAAGCTTTATGGGTTTTAATCTGCAGTGTCCTCCCAAGCCGCAGTGAATTAATAACATACAGGCTTTACTAATTTACTTCATGGCATGACCTTTATAGGGAGGGGGCAAAACGCTCGTCTTTGTTAACGCTAGGAGAAACACTGTCCTGTTGGTCGTAAGTCTTATTTCTCAAATAAAGAATTTTAAACTTTACTTCGGAGCTCCAGCATGAAATGATCTACACATTTCTTTAAATACCGGTATGCAGTATTTATATTTAAACTAAATAAAATAGTAAGAAATATTGACAGTAAAGTATTTATTTGTACACACTACAGTATTCTCTGCTGCTGGCCATAGAAACACAGAAGTAGCTACAAAGTCTTCTCCTACTCCTTGACCATTTTTGCGCCCACCACCAAAAAGCAGAAGCAAGACGACAACGCCTGTGTATCTGTTGAAAAAGTAACTGATGAAGCGCAGGACAAATTTCAATGAAACTTGCAACCAGTAACCTCTGGATGAACGCCTACAACTGAATAACTTTTGGAGTCGGACCAATTCAAGATGGCTGCCGACTGCCCTAAAAGAAAAAAGAAAAAAAAAAAGCTGTCTGTAATTTAGTCTGTTTCAGTTCGTATGCTAAAATTCTCATACTGTAGCTTGTAGCTGAAAGCCATTAACAACACACGAAGTGTGACATCTTGCAATATTGCATAAGAATGTGCGTATTATCAAGGTTTGACCAAAACTGTCAATTCCTAAAGCCGGATGATCTCGGTCTGTAACTCTGCCTGAAAGGTGATGGGAAAAATGAATTCCTTTCAATGCCAGGCCTTTTTTTTTCTTTTTTTTTCATTCAACCTTTATTTAGGCAGGTTAATCTCATTGAGCCTCAAGGACTCATTTACAAGAGAGACCTGTCTACAAACAAAGAATGATGACAACAGCAACAGTAGATTTTCCTTGAACAATTAACAATACACAATCATAAGAGGCATACAGTACAGATGTTGTGTTTTTTTAAACAAGTTAAAACAAAGATATCAAAGTAGCTAAACAGACAGATTATAAGGCCTGATTTAACATCTGCACAATAAGATAAGGGCGCAAACTATTTTGGACCAGAGTCCCAAACTACAGGAGAAAGAAGAGAATGCCATGATGCGTCTCACATGGGAACAGAGGTGTAGAGGAAATGGAGGGTGCGATGATCTGATTGGCTGATCCGGCCGTCACTCAGAGGGTGCGATGATCTGATTGGCTGAACCGGCTATCACTCAACAGCGACTCCCACCCCCCAACTCGTCGGAAACGTCAGAGAGCAGATAAGAAGCTTTGCGGAGCGCTGCCGCCCTCATGTCTTTAACAATCCGCACCCTTCTACACATTTATGTCACTCAAACAGAGACGTAGTAGCTGACAGGTTAGCTAGCTAATAATAGCTAAATATGACTGACTTTTTTTTTTTTTTACAATGCAGCTGTTATCTTCTCTTACGCACATTTATTAGCAATGGCTGGTCGTGTCAACACATTTAACATTTAAAGTCAACTTCGTTCAGTTCTGCTGAACGATGAATTAATTATGCCTCGTTCAAACCCCCGGTGAAGGTAGGTTAATGTCTGACGTAGGCAGAAAAAAAAATAAACATTGATTAAAAAATAAACTTTCCCAATACAACGTTTGATAATTTGGTGCAGACATTGTTTTAGTACTGGCCTCTACAAAACAACGTAATGTAAAGTACAAAAGTAGCTGAATTATTACTGGAAGTTCCGTAACAGTTAGTTCCGTCCGTAGTAAAAGGGAACGAGGTTAGCTGGACCACCGACCTTTAGCCACATTAGCTTCCATCTTACGGTCTCCGTCGCATATATTCTTCCGTTTCACAAAGATCCAGACTGTGAGTTTCGACACTTGCGTTTAAAAAAAAAAAAAAGACTTGTCCGTGTTGTGACGAGCAGGTGAACAGCGGTTCCGTTCCGTGACACAACTCCAAAGGTTCTCGGTTTAATATACCAGCTATGCTAGGCCAAACGTGCAGCCGAAACAAACTGCGTGTTTAAATCGCGATAAATGAACGTACAAACAAACGTTAGCTAATGCTAGCTAGCTCCGCTTGTTGTTGTGACCGAAGGGGGAGGAACATGCCCGGTACCAGAGGACAGAGCGTTTTCCCCCTCAAATGTACGCCATAGCGTCACACAGCTAAACATTTACAGCTGCCAGCTGAGCTTCGGTGTCAAAACGCGAAAAGACACTTCCTCACCTGCCGTGGCCTGAAGTGGAGAGAACCACAACGAAAGGGGAGCGGCTAGTTCTCTCCCGCTGCCGTTCCGAGCCTCGAGCTCTGGAATCCGCTGCGGCAGCAGCGCCTATCATGGAAGCCGACAGAAATGGCGCTGTTTTCACGCATAGCGCTTCTTCAACAGCGTCAACGAAACTGGCGACATTCGGGCTCGTGACAGGAAGGTCATTCCTTGACGGCATACCACGGTGGAGCCAACATGTCCGCTTCACAGAGACAGTTCCATTCTGACGCGGCGACTCAACGCGCCACCCCTCCGCGTTCGTAACCAGGCAACAAAGCCGAAGCGCTACCGTCCTGCTGCTGTTGGTTTGATGCTTCCGCCGGAGTATTGCATCAGAAGTCTTAACTAGTACTCTGATCGTTATTATCTATTCTCATATAACTTTGTTCTGAATAAACACTAAAATGATCAGTTGGAGTTGAAAAAAAAACATTGCAGTGTTGTACTGATTAATGCAATAATACAAATAATGTATTTTTTATTTTTTTCTGCACAACTTGTGATTTTTTTTTTTTTATGTCATTCAATTCACATATCTGGATGTGAAACTAAAACATTGTCTGCATTTCAAACTTTAAACAGGTCTATTGTAAATTAGTCCTTTTGGCTCAATGAGACTACTACCTGTATAAATAAAGGTTGACATTTATTTACCTTTAAGGCTTGTTTGTTTCTATTGTACAGCACTTTGGTTGGCCTTGTGTCTGTTTAAGTGCTCTGTAAAAAAAATTGGTATGGTATGGTATTTCTAGTTAGAAACAATAATTTATATTATATAATAATTTATACATCTTTAACCTGTCCATAAGCCAAAACTCCCAAATACCCAGAAAACAGCATTTGTTCTTCCTTTGCTGAAGGGAGGTAACCCCACCTCACTGAACAACTACCGATCTCTAACTCTGCATTTTAGCCAAGGTTCTAGAAAAACTGATAAACTCTCAAATGAAAAAGTATTTGGACTCATTTAACATCTTACCTCTCCATCAATCGGGTTTCAGGAAAAAAACACAGCACAACTGCTTCAATGAAGGTTCATTGGATGCTAAGGATTACTAAGACTCATAACTTTTTTTTTCATTCAACCTTTATTTAAACAGATAAGTCACATTGAGCCTCGAAGACTCATTTACAAGTGAGACCTGTTTGGACAGACAATAAAAGTGGTGAAAAAATGACACATAGGGTTTGGAGACAAAAAAAGTTCCTAACACATTTTTGACCTCTGTTTGAAGGTCAAAAATGTGGTAATGAAAAAAAATCTTGCACACAAGCACATAATGACGCTAACATACGCAGGGGTGGGGACTCAAAGGCGGTGGGGGTCTGCCGAGGACGGCCGTCGGCCAGAGACAAATCCAGAGTCCTGAAATGATGACAAACTGTTTATTCAGCTGGGCTCCTCTGAAAAGTCTGTGGAATTCCTCAGTAGAAGGTTTGGGAGGGAGTGAGAGCATCAAGTTTACAAAACTTCTCCAGACTGTTGAGATAAGACGGCCTATCAAGGCCAGCCAGTGAGCCGAATTTCAGATAAACACAATTGTTTTGGGGACAGGCAGAACTTTAATGACATCTACCTTCAGTTTGTGCCGGTCCACTCGCTTCTGAAATGTCCAAATTAAATGACCATACCAATGGAACGAGCCTGAGAAAAAACAACAAGATCTAATCCATCCAGCAAAAAGTCTGGTTTCTCGAGACATGAACCAAGCCATCATGTAAGGCAGGCAGCCTGACCAGGTCCAGATTTGCTGCAGACGACTTCCTTGTGTGTTGATAGACCAGGAACCAGCCGAATCCAAAAAGCAGGAACCAGTTATCATAAATCCAATTAAATACTGTATGCATCCTTAAGATCCACAGATGACAGCAGAGATAGACACGTCATCAAGTCTTCCAAGTCGATGAGATATCCAGCTGTGTGCATGCCAACAGGGCAAATCGGCTCGCCTACAGCCTGTCTTCTCTTTGAAGAAATGTTATCAGTTGTGTTGAGGGACCAACTGACCAAATTGAAGTCCATAGTTATGATTCTGAAGATTTTGTAGAAGAGAGGCTCTCAGACAGTTTCACAGACAAGACAAAGCAAAAGCAAAGCCGAGACCGAGAGGAGGCATCCGCCCTTGAGAAGAGCAAGTACTGAATGACATAACTGGCTGTGATTATCATACTTACCACTGCACCCTGTATTCACTGGTTAACTAGACATCATTAACTTCACGCAGACTCTTCCACTGGTACATTTTCATCTTTAAATCACTTCTTGGTCTGCTGCCTTCATACATCTCCTCCTACATGTCTCTCTGCATGAATGCAGCTACAGCGTGCGCTCTCAGAACATGATTACCTGCAGTGTTCCCTCTGTGAGGACTGAACTTGGCAAAAGGTCCTTCTCCTCCTCCTCTCCTGTTTCCTGGAATATCTTACAAAAAGATCTGAAGCTCTCGACCATGACCTCTAAGTGGCTTTAAACATCTGTTAAGTTCCTGGCAAGAACCAATGCAGACATGTTCCTGTTTCTAGTTTTCTACATTGCCTTATAATTTAGCTGTTTTCTCGCTACTTTTCCTTTTGGTTGCCATTTTATTTTAACTTGTTAAAAAAAGTTTACATTTGTACACATCTTTTATGATTGTCTATTGTTGTCTTTGTTGTCTACTATTGGCATCACTCTTTTTGTTAAAAAATTCAGGTTTCTCTTGTAAATGAGTCCCTGAGGCTCAATGGGATTAACCTGTATAAATAAAGGTTGAATTAATGAATTCCTACTTTGCATTTTTTTGCATATACAGTATATATATATATATATATATATATATATATATATATATATATATATATATATATATATATATATATATATATATATATATATATATATATATATAATACAGCAACCCCTCGAGTTACGTCAGGGATAGGGACCTACGTGTGTGACTTAGGTCGATTTTGTCGTACCTCGCGGACCAAAAACACATGCCTATCGTAGGTCCGCGTTTCTGACATAGGTCGCGGTTATACCGCTAACGGAGCGCCGCACACATATTTAATGGCATGAGACTGAACAAGCAGACATACTAAGGCCATAAACACGCACAGAACTGCACAATAAATAAAAAATATAATGTCTTACTTTGAGCCGGTGGCCCCGACTGCCAGGCGGACATTTGCGGCGAGCTCCCGGCCGCAGATGGATCCTCCGCGGCATGTCGGCTCGGTGTCTTCGCCTGTGTTAGCTGCTTTGTTAGCTGCTGTCGTTAGCATGTCGGGCGGCGTTGTGGCCGCCGATCGCGGGGCGATCCGCGGCTGCTCCTCCGGACCTGAGACGTCCACAGAGTTGACCGAGTGTTTCCAGCTCATTTATCCGTATGAGGCAACCCTGATCGGGCACACGGAGCCAGCTGACAGTAGCCTCCGGAGCTCCATTGACCGCAGTACAGTTGTAAAATGGCAACCGGAAGTGGCGAGCGGAAACCGGAAGTTGCGTAAATACGATTAATTTCTTATCAAAACGTAAAATTAATAATTATACTTTATTTATAAAGCCATTTAAAACAACCACAGCTGCAACAAAGTGCTATACACATGAAATTAATAACTTTTAAACACACAAAAAAAAAAAAATATATATATATATATTTTTTTTTTAATCATATTTTTATTAAATATGATAAAATCGTAAGTCTGAGTTGCCGTAGGTCGCAGGTGTCGTACCTCGAGGGTTTCCTGTATATATATATATATATACATATATATATATATATATATATATATATATATATATATATATATA